>JAACNH010000908.1:42915-62893 GCA_019447015.1 Hymenochirus boettgeri | reverse complement strand
CAATAGTAACAGTCTGTTCAGGGTTATAGATGTTGTAGTATAAAATGTGAGTCAATCACCAATAAGTAACCATAGTCTTTCCAGGGTTAATATTGATAATAATGGATCCCAATCACCAATGTATACACAGTCTCCTTAGGGGTTATATTGTGATATAAATTCATTCCGATAATCACCACAGATAGTACCCACAGTCTTTCAGGGTTGTATATGTTATAAATGTGATTAATATCACCAATAGTAACAGTCTTTCCAGGGTTTATATTTGAATATTAACATGTGGATCATATCACAGGATAGAACACAGTCTCGTCAGGGTTTTATATTTGTAATAAAGTGTCATTCATATCACCACTAGAGTAACATTAGTCTTCCAGGATATGTTTAGAAATAGTATGTTATATTTGAATATAAATGTGATCATATCACCAATAGTAACACAGTCTTCAGGGTTTATATTTGTTATCTAAATGATCATATACCAAGTAGTAACATAGTTTTCCAGGGTTCATATTATTATATAAATGTGATTTCATATCCACATCATAGGAACACAGTCCTTTCAGGGTTTAATGATTATATATCTTGTATCATATAATGACTGAATGAGTTCTTAGACTTCATAAGTCTGATGGCTCAATCAGAGACTGTACAATATGCAATATATGGAATCCATAGCTATAACGGGTAAGGTTGATTATAGTGCTAGTTTGAAGCCGGGTAGGGTTAAAAAGGCATTGTGAATGCAGAAGATTGGTGATTCGATATCACCACTTATTAAGTCTTTCGGGTTTTTTATATTGTAATATAAATGGCTCACAACTCACATATGAACCAGCAGTTCCTTCAGTTATTGATATAAAGTCATTCATATCTCAAAGTATGTCTTACCTATGCAGATAGGCTCGATCCTGCCGAGGTTGGTCATATTGTGCTGGCATACTTTGAATGCGTTTGGTCTCTCATTGGAATAGCCAGTAGGATGACTACGAGTCTGTTCAGTTTAATAGTTTGATTAAGTTGAGAAACATATCTACCTAATGAGACACCTTCACGGGTTAAGTGTATATAAAGTGTCATTCATTCACCACTAGTAACAGTTCTTTCCGGGTATTTGTAAAAGATAGGTTAGGGATATTGTATATAAATGTGATCATATCACCATATGTAGACATAGTTTCCAGGTTTTGTATGGTCATATCACCAGTGAATGCTTGCAGGTCATATTTGTATATAAATGTGATTCATATCACCAATAGTTAACACAGTGCTTTCCAGGGTTATATTTGTATTATAAATGATTGATATCCCAATAGTAAACAGTCTTTCCAGGGGTTATATTTGTATTAATGTGATTAATATCACCATAGTAACAGTCTTCCAGGGTTTATTTGATATATGATTTATATAACCAAGTACACAGTCTTTCAGTTTTATGTTGTTATACATAAATGTCATCATTTACATCACAAATAGTACACAGTCTTTCCAGGTTTATATTGTATATAAATGTGATTCATTCATATCAAATAGTAACTAGTCTTTCCAGGGTTAATATTTGAAGATTTGGATTATATCACATAGTAACACGAGTTTTCCAGGGTTATATTTGTATATAAATGTGATTCATATTACATAGTAACACGATTTCCAGGTTTAATTTGTTATAAAATGTGATTCATTCACCAATAGTAACATCTTTCCCGGGTTTATATTTGAATATAATGTGATTTCTATCACCAGATAGTAACACAGTCTTTCCAGGGTTTATATTGTTATTGTATATAATGATTCATATCACCATAGTAACAGTCTTCCAGGGTTTATATTTGAATATAACTGTGATTCATATCACCAATAGTAAACAGTCCTTTCAGGGTTTATATTGTTAATAATGTTATTCATATCACATCGTAACATAGTCTTTCCAGGGTTCTATTTGTATATAAATAGTAAAACAAGTCATTCCAGGATATGTATTGGTATATAATGTGATTCATACTCACCATGTACAAAGTCTTTCCAGGGTTATATTTGATATAAATGTGATTCATATCACCAGTAGTAACATAGTCTTCCAGGGTTCCATATTGTATTATAAATGTATTCATATCACCAATAGTAACACAGTTTCCAGGGTTTTATATTGGTATATAAATGATTGATATCACCATAGTAAACAGTCTTTCAGGGGTTATATTTTGTATATAAATGTGTGGCGTTCATATCACAATAGTAACACAGTCTTCCAGGGTTTATATTGTATATAAATGTGATTCATATCACATAGTAACAGTCTTTCCAGGGTTTAATTTGTATATAAATGTGAGTTCATATCAAATAGTAACAAGTACTTCAAGGGTTAATGTTAATATTGTATATAAATGTGATTCATATCACCATAGTAACATAGTCTTTCCAGGGTATATTTGATATAAATGTGATTCATATCACCAATATAACACAGTTCTTTCCAGGTTATATTTTGTATATAAATGTGATTCATATCACCAATAGTAACAGTCTTTCCAGGGTTTTATTTTGTATATAAATGTGGTCATATACAATAGTAACACAGTCTTTCAGGGGTTATATTTGTATATAAATGTGATTCATATCACCAATAGTAACACGTCTTTCCAGGGGTATGATATTTATAATAAATGTGATTCATATCACCAATAGTACACAGTGCTTTCCAGGGTTTATATTTGTATAAAATGTATTCATATCACCAATAGTAACACAGTCTTTCCGGGTTTATATTTTGAATATAAATGTGGTTATATCAACAATAGTAAATAGTGTTTCCAGGGTATTTTTGTATTAAATGTGTTCATATCACCAATAGTAAACATTATCTTCCAGGGTTTATATTTGTATAAATTTGATTCATATCACCAAATAAACACAGTCCTTTCAGGGTTTATATTTGTATTTAAATGTTTCAATCACCAATAGTAACACCCAGTCTTCCAGGGTTTATATATTGATATATAATTGTGGTTCATATCACCAATAGTAACATAGTCTTTCCAGGGTTTATATTTGTAATAAATGTGATTCATATCACCAGTAGTAACATAGTCTTTCCAGGGTCTTATATTTGTATAGAATTTGATTCATATCACCAATAGTAACAC
Source organism: Hymenochirus boettgeri (assembly GCA_019447015.1). Lineage (NCBI taxonomy): Eukaryota > Metazoa > Chordata > Amphibia > Anura > Pipidae > Hymenochirus > Hymenochirus boettgeri. The sequence continues at coordinate 59,750 of JAACNH010000908.1, read as the reverse complement.
AGTCTTTCGAGATTTGATATTGGACGTATATACATGTGATTCATATCACCAGTAGTAACATAGTCTTTCAGGGTTTATATTGTATAAATTGATCGATTCATATCACAATAGTAACAGTTTTTCAGGGTTTATATTGTAATAAATGTGATTCATTATCACCAATAGTACACAGTCTTTCGGGTTTGTTATTTGATATAAATTGTCATTCAATAACCATAGTAACCACAGTCCGTTCAAGGTTTTATTTGATATAAATGTGATTTTGATATCAACATATAAATAGTCTTTACAGGTTTTGTTAATAAATTGATTCATATCACCAATAGTAACAACGTCTTCCAGGGTTATATTTGATTAAATGTGATTCATATACCATAGTAAACAGTCTTTCCAGGTTTATATTTGTATATAAATGTGATTCATCACCAATAGTAACAGTCTTCCAGGGTTTTCATATTTGTAATATAAATGTGATTTTCTATCACCAATAGTACCACAGTTTTCCAGGGTTTATATTTGTATATAAATGTGATTCATATCACATAGTAAGCAGTCTTTCCAGGGTTTTATATTTGTATATACAATGATATTCACAATAGTAACACAGTCTTTCCAGGGTTATATTTGAAAAAATGTGGTTCATATCACCATAGTAACATAGTCTTTCCAGGGGTTTATATTGTATGTATAAATGTGATTAATATCACCAATAGTAACAGTCTCCAGGGTTTATATTTGAATATAAATGGGATTCATATCACCATAGTAACCAGTCTTTCAGGGTTTATATCTGTATCTTAAATTCTTCATATCACAATAGTAACATAGTCTTTCCAGGGTTTATATTTGGAATATAAATGTATTCATATCACCATAGTAACAATCTTCCAGGGTTTATATTTGTATAAATGTGATTCATATCACCAATAGTACAAAGTCCTTCAGGGTTATATATTTGTTATAGAATGATGATCACCAATAGTTAACATACGTCTTTCCAGGGCTTATATTTGTATATAAATTGATTAATACCATAGTAAACAGTCTTTCCAGGATATATTGTAATAAATGTGATTCATATCATCAATAGTAAAAAAGTCTTCCAGGGTTATATTTGTATATAAATGTGATTCAATCTCCATAGTAACACAGTCTTTCCAGGGTTTATATTTGTTATTATAAAATGTCCATTCAATATCACCAATAGTAAACACAGTCTTTCCAGGGTTTATATTTGAATATGAAATGTGATTCATATCACCAATAGTAACAGTCTTTCAGGGTTAAGTTGTATATAAATGTCATTCATATACTAAAATGTACCACAGTCTTCTCCAGGGTTATATTGTATATAAAATGTGTTTCATATTACAGTGTAACACAGTCTTTCCAGGTATATATTTGTATATAAATGTGATTCATTTCACCAATAGTAACATAGTCTTTCCAGGGTTTATTTGATATAAATGTGATTTCTATCACCAATAGTAACCAGTCCTTTCCAGGGTTTATATTAATATAATGTGATTCATATCACCAATAGTAAACACGTCTTTCAGGGTTTAATTTTGTATATAAATGTATTTCATATCACATAGAACACGTCTTTCCAGGGTTAATATTTGTATATAAATAGTAACTAGTCATTCAGGGTAGATTTGTTCTTAAATGTTATGATTCTATCCCACAGTACAGTCTTCAGGGTTAATTTTGTATATAATGGATTCATATCACCATAGTACATCGGTCTTTCCAGGGTCCATATTTTATATAAATGTGATTCATATCACCAATAGTAACACAGTCTTTCCAGGGTTTATTTGTATATAAATGCATGATATCACCAATAGTAACAGTTCTTCCAGGGTTTATATTTGTTAATAAATGTGATTCATATCACCAATATAAGTAACAGTCTTTCCAGGGTTTATATTTGATATAAATGTGAGTCATATCACCAATAGTACACAGTCCTTCAGGGTTTATATTTGTATATAAATGTATTCTATCACCAAATAGTACACGTCTTTCCAGGGTTTATATTTGTATAAATGTGAGTCATATCACCAATGATAACAGGTCTTTCCAGGGTTATATTTATATAAATGTTGGTTCATATCACCAATAGTAACACCAGTCTTTCAGGGTTATATTTGTATGTATATAAATGTATTTCATCACCCTAGTAACAAGTCTTTCCGGGTTTATATGTATTAATGTATTCATAATAGTAACATAGTATTTCCAGGTTTTATTTGTATAAATGTGATTCATATACTACATAGTAAACAAGTCTTTCCAGGGGTTATATTTGTATATAATGTGATTCAACACCGAGTAGTTAAAACTAGTCTTCCAGGGTATATTTGTAATAAATGTGTTCATATAACAATAGTAACACAGTCTTTCCAGGGTTATATTTGTATATAAAGATATATCACCAATAGAACAGTTTTCAGGGTTTATATTGTATATAAATGTGATTCATATCACCAATAGTAACAGGTCTTTCAGGGTTTTATTGATATAAATGTGATTCATATACCAATAGTAACACAGTCTTTCAGGTTATATTTGTATCTAATGTAATTCATACACAATAGTAACAGTCTTTCCAGGGTTTATATTTGTATATAATGTGATTCATACACAATAGTAACAAGTCTTCCAGGGTTATATTTTTATTAATTGATTCATCACCATAGTTAACACGGTCTTCCAGGGCTATAGTTGTATATAAATGTGATTCATATTACAGTAGTAACACAGTCTTTCAGGATTTATATTTGTATATAAAGTGATTCATTTCACCAATAGTAACAGTCTGTTCCAGGGTTTATATTTGAATATAAATGGATTTCTATCACCAATAGTAAACCAGTCTTCCAGGGTTTATATTGTATATAAATGTGATTCATATCACCAATAGTAACAGTCTTTCCAGGGTTTATATTTGATATAAATGTGATTCAATCACCCATAGTCACACAGTCCTTTCAGGGTTTATATTTGTATATAAATGTCATTCATATTCACCAATAGTAACATAGTCTTTCCAGGGTTGTATATTTGAATATAAATGTCATTCATATCACAATAGTACCAAATCTTTCCAGGGTTATATTTGTATAAAATGTGATTCATATCACCAATAGTAACATAGTTTTCAGGGTTAATATTTGTATAGAATTTGTGATTCATATCACCAATAGAACACGGTCTTTCCAGGGCTTTATTTGTAATAAATGTGATTCATATACCAGTAGTAACACAGTCTTTCCAGGATTCATATTTGTAATAAATGTGCATTCTATCATCAATAGTAACAGTCTTTCCAGGGTTTAGTATTTATATAATGTGATTATCTCCAATAGTAACACAGTCTTCCAGGGTTATATTTGTATAAATGTCATTATAACACCAATAGTAAAACAGTCTTTCCAGGGTATATATTGAATATAAATGTGATTCATATACCAATAGTAACCAGGTCCTTCAGGGTTTATATTGTATATAAATGTCATTCATATCACAAATAGTAACAAGTCGTTCCAGGGTTATATTGTATATAAATGTGATTATATTACAGTAGTACAACACGTCTTTCCAGGATTTAATTTGTATATAAATGGATTATTTCACAATGTAACAAGTCTTTCCAGGGTTTAATTTGAACATAAATGTGAATTTCTTCCACTAAGTAGTAACACACAGTCTTTCCAGGGTTTATATTTGTATATAAATGTGGATTCATATCACCAATGTAACAGTCTTTCCAGGGTTTATATTTGATATAAATGTGATTCATTCACCAATAGTAACACAGTCCTTTCAGGGTTTATATTGTATATAAATGTCATTCATATCACCAATAGTAACATAGTCTTCCAGGGTAATATTGATATAAAATAGTACATAGTCATTCCAGGGTTAGTATTTGTATATAAATGTGATTCTATCACCATAGTAACAGTCTTTCCAGGGTTAATATTTGTATATAAATGTGATTCATATCACCAGTAGTACATAGTCTTTCCAGGGTCCATATTGTATTAAATGGTGATTCTATCACCAATAGTAAACAGTCTTTCCAGGGTTTATATTTGTATATAAATGCAATTGATATCACCAATAGTAACAGTCTTTTCCAGGGTTTATATTTGTATATAATGTGATTATAATCACAATAGAACAGTCTTTCCAGGGTTTTATTTGAATAAAATGGTGATTTCATATCACCAATAGTAAAACAGTCCTTTCAGGGTTAGTATTTGTATATAAATGTCATTCATATACAAATAGTACACAGTCTTTCCAGGGTTTATATTTGTATATAAATGTATTCATATCACCAATAGTAACAGTCTTTCCAGGTTTATATGTGATATAAAGTGATTCATATTCACCAATAAAACAGTCCTTTCAGGGTTTATGATTTTGTAAATAAATGTCATTCATATCACCACTCGTAAAACATAGTCTTTACAGGGTTATTATTTGTATATAAATAGAAATAGTCATTCCAGGGTAGTATTTGTAGATAAATGTGATTCATAGCACCATAGGTAAACAAAGGCTTTCAAGGGTAATATTTGTATATAAATGTGATTCATATCACCAGCTAGAACATAGTCTTTCCAGGGCGTCCATTATTTGTATATAAATGTGATTCATATCACAATAGTAACACAGTCTTTCCCCAGGGTGTATATTTGTATATAATGACAATTGATATCACCATAGTAACAGTCTTTCCAGGGGTTTATATTGTATATAAATGTGATTCATATCACCAATAGTAGTAACAGTCTTTCAGGTTTTATATTTGAATATAAATGTGATTCATATCACCATAGTACCACAGTCCTTTCAGGGTTTATATTTGTATTAAAGTCATTCAATCCAAATAGTACCAACAGGTCTTTCCAGGGTTTATATTTGTATATAAATGTGATTCATATCACTAATAGTAACATAGTCTTTCCAGGGTAATATTTGTATAGAATTTTGATTCATATCACCAATGTTAACACGGTCTTTCCAGGGATTATATTTGTAATAAAATGTGATCATATTAAGCCGTCGTGAGTAACACCCCCCAGTCTTTCCAGGATTTATATTTGTTATATTAAATGTGATTATTCACCAATAGTAACAGTCTTTCCAGGGTTTAATTTGAATAGATAAATGTGATTTCTCATCACCCAATAGTAACACAGTCTTTCCAGGGTTTATAATTTGTATTAAATGTGATTCATATCACCAATAGTAATCTTTCCAGGTTTATATTTGAATATAAATGTGAATTAATATCACCAATAGGAACACAGGCCTTTCAGGGTTTATATTTGTATATAATGTTTATCATATCACCAAATACTAAATAGATATTTCCAGGGTTAATATTTGTATATAAATAGTAAAATAGTTCATTACAGGATTAGTATTTGTAAAAATGTGATTCATATCACAATAGTAACAAAGTCTTCCAGGGTTTGGTTAATATTTGTATATAATGGGATTCTATCACCAGTAGTAACATAGTCTTTCCAGGGTCCAGATTTGTATATAAAGTAATTCAGACACAATAGTAGTAAACACAGTTTTTCCAGTGGGTTATATTTGTATATAAATTGACAATTGATCATCACCAATAGGAACAGTCTTTCAAGGGTTTAATTGTAATAAAGGTGGTTAATATCACTAATAGTAAAACACAGTCTTCCAGGGTTTATATTTGTATATAAATGTGATTCATATCAACAAAGTAACAGATTGTCCAGGTTTAATTTGTCTTTATATAAAGTGGTTTATCACTAATAGTAACATAGTCTTTCCAGGGTAATATTTGTATATAAATGTGATCATATCACAGTAGTAACAGTAGTCTTCCAGGGTCATATTTGTATAAATGTGATTCATATCACCAATGAACACAGTCTTTCAGGGTTTATATTTGTATATAAATGTGATTCATATCACCAATAGTAACAGTTTTCCAGGGTTTATAGTTGTATATAAATGTGGTTCATATCACCAATAGGAACACGGGGTCTTTCCAGGGCTAATATTATATAAAATGTGAGTCAATCACCATAGTAACACAGTCCTTTCAGGGTTTAATTGTATTAAATTGTCATTCATATCACCATCGTAACACAGAGTCTGTCCAGGGTTATATTTGAAATAAATGGTTGATATCACCAATAGTAATAAAGTGTTTCCAGGCGTCAATTTTTGTATATTAAAATGTGATTCATTATAACAATAGTAACATAGTCTTTCCAGGGTTTATATTTGTATAGAATTTTGATTCATATCACCAATAGTAACACCAGTCTTTCCAGGGTGTATATTTGTATATAAATTGTGGTTCATATCACCAATAGTAACACAGTCTTTCAGGGTTTATATTTGATATAAAGGTGGTTCATCAACCCAATAGTACCAAGTCTTTCCAGGGTTTTTAGATTTGATATAAATGTGATTAATATAACAGTAGAAAATAGTCTTTCAGGGTTTATATTTTGTATAGAATTTTGATTATATCACCAATAGTAACACAGTCTTTCCAGGGTTTATATTGTATATAAATGATTCATATCACCAGTAGTAACATAGTTCTTTCCAGGGTTATTATTGTATAGAATTTTGATTCCATATTCACGAATAGAACCACAGTTTCCAGGGTTTAATTTGTATATAAATGTGATTCATATCACCAATAGTAAACACAGTCTTTCAGGGTATATTTGTATATAAAATGTAATTCATATCACCAATAGTACCACAGCTTTCCAGGGTTTTATATTTGTATATAAAGGTGATTTATATCACCAGTCGTAAAAAGTCTGCAGGGTTAAATTTGTATAGAATTTTGATTCATATCACCAATAGTAACACGGTCTTTCCAGGGGCTTATATTGTATATAAATGTGATTCATATTACCAGTAGTAACAGCAGTCTTCCAGGATTTATATTTTGTATAAAATGTGATTCATTTCACCCAATAGTAAAAGTCTTTCCAGGGTAGTTTATATTTGAATATAAATGTGATTTCTCTCACCAATAGTAACACAGTATTTCCAGGGTTTATATTTTGAATATAAAAGTGATTCATATCACCAATAGTAACACAGTCCTTTCAGGGTTTATATTTGTATATTAAATGGATTCATTTCAACCAATAGTAACAGGTCTTTCCAGGGTTATATTTTGAATATAAATGTGATTTCTCTCACCAATAGAACACAGTCTTTCCAGGGTTTATATTTGAATATAAAGTGATTCATACACCAATAGTAACACAGTCCTTTCAGGGGATATTTGTATATAATTGTGATTCATATCACCAATAGAAACGTCTTTCCAGGGTTAATTTTGTATATAAAAGTAACATAGTCATTCCAGGGTAGTATTTGTATATAAATGTGATTCATATCACCAATAGTAACATAGTCTTTACAGGGGTATTTTTGTATATAATATGTGATTCATATTCACCAGTAGTAACATAGTCTTTCAGGGTCCATATTTGTAATATAAATGTGATTCCTATCACAATAGTAACACAGTCTTTCACAGGGTTTATAATTTGTTATAAAATTGATTCATATCACCAATAGTAACAGTCTTTCCAACAGGGTTTATAGTGGTATATAAATGTGGTTCATATCACTAAATAACACAGTCTTCCAGGGTTAAATGTGTTCTAAATGTGATCATATCACCAATAGTAACACGGTCTTTCCAGGGCCTAATATTTATTATAAATGATTCTCTCACCATAGTAACCAGTCCTTTCAGGGTTATTATTTGTATATAAATGTCATAATATCCCAATAGTAACACAGTCTTTCCAGGGGTATATTTGAATATAATGTGGTTGATATCACCATAGTATATAGTGTTTCCAGGTCAATTTTGTTATATAAATGTGATCATATCACCAATAGTAAACATAGTTTTCCAGGGTTATGATTTGTATAGAATTTTTGATTCAATATCACCAATAGTAACCACAGTCTTTCCAAGGGTGATATTTGTAATAAATGTGGTTCATATCACCAATAGAACATAGTCTTTCCAGGGTTTATTATTTGTATATAATTTTTGTGATCATATCACCTGAGTAGTAAAATAGTCCTTTCAGCGGGGGTTTATATTTGTATATTAAATGTGGTTCATCCACCAAGTAGTAAACAATCTTTCCAGGGTTTATATTTTGTATATAAATGTGATCATATCACCAATAGTTAACATAGTCTTTCCAGGGTTTAATATTTGTATATAAATTGTGATTCATATAACCCAATAGTAACACAAGTCTTTCCCAGCGCCGGTTTATATTTAGAAAAATGTGATCATAATCACCAGCCGTAATTACACAGTCTTTCCAGGGTTTATATTTGTATATAAATGTGATTAATATCACCAATAGTACACGCACAGTCCTTTCAGGGTTTATTTGTATTATAACTGTCATTCATATCACCATAGTACCACAGTCTTTTCGGGTTTAGTAATTTGTATATAGAATGTGATTATATCACCAATAGTAATATAGTCTTTCCAGGGTTATATTTTGTTGTATAGAATTTTGATTCATACTCACCATAGTAACACGGTCTTTCAGGGCTTATATTTGATATAAATGTGATTCAATTACCAGTAGTAACCAGTCTTTCCAGGATTTAGATTTGTAGATAAATGTGATTCATTTTAACCAACTAGTAACAGTCTTTCCAGGGTTTATATTTGAATATAAATGGATTTTCTCTCACCAATGTAAACACAGTCTTGCCTAGGCGTTTATATGCTATATAAAGTGATTCATATTCACCGATAGATAACAGTCTTTCCAGCCCGCGTTTAATTGAAGATAAATGTGATTCCATTCACCAAGTCACGTCCTTTCAGGGTTTATATTTGTATATAAATGTGATTCATATCACCAATAGTAACATAGTCTTTCCAGGGTAATATTTGTATATAAATAGTACCATAGTATTCCAGGGTTAGTTATGTGTATTAAATGTGATCATATCACCAATAGTAAACATAGTCGTTCCAGGGTACATATTTGTATATAAATGCATTTCAATCACCAATGAAACAGTCTTTCAGGGTTATATTTGTATATAAATGTGAATTCATTCACCATAGAACAGTCTTTTCCAGGGTGTATTATTTGTTAATAAATGTGGTTCATATCACTAATATTAACACAGTCTTTCCAGGCGTGTAAATTTGTATATAAAGGTGATTATATCACCATGTAACACGGTCTTCCAGGGCTAATATGATTTATATAAATTGATTCATATCCCAATGAAACACGTTTTCAGGGTTATATTTGTAATAAATTTCATTATATCACCATAGTTATAACAAGTCTTTCCAGGTTTATATTTGAATATAATGTGGTTGATATCACCAATAGTAACTATAGTGTTCCGAGGGTCAATTTTTGTATGATAAAGTGATTCATATCACACAATAGAAATAGTCTTTCCAGGGTTTATATGTTGTATAGAATTTGGTTCATATCACCAATAGTAAACACAATTTTCCGGGTTATATTTGTATATCAATGTGGTTCAATCACCAATAGTAAACAAGCTTTCCAGTGTTTATATTTGTATTCAATGTGGTCTATATCCACCAATCAGTAACACAGTCTTTCAGGTTTATATTGAATATAAATTGGTTCTCACCATAGTTAGTAACATAGAACTTTCCCGGGTTATATTTGTAATAAAGATTGATTCATATGCCAATAGTAAACACAGTCCTTTCAGGCGTTTAATTTGTATATAAATGTCATTCATGATCACATAGTAAACAGTCTTTCCAGGGTTTACATTTTGATATAAATGTGATTTATATCACCATAGTAACAGGTCTTTCCAGGAGTTAATATTTGTAAGAATTTGATTAATATCACCAATAGTAACACAGTCTTTCCAGGGCTTTTATTTGTATATAAATGTGATTCATATTACCAGTAACACATCTTTCCAGGATTTATATTTGTATATAATGTGATTCATTCACCAATAGTAACAGTCTTTCCAGGGTAGTTTATATTTGAATATAAATGTGATTTCTATCACCAATAGTAACAACGTCTTCCGGGTTATATTGTATTAAATGTGATTCATATCACCAATAGTAACAGTCTTTCCAGGGTTTAATTTGAATATAAATGTGTGATTCTATCACCCAATAGTAACAGTCTTTCCAGGGTTTTATATTTGTATATAAATGTGTTCATTCACAATATTAACACAGTCTTTCCAGGGTTAAATTTTGTATATAAATGATCATATCACCATAGTAAACACGGTCTTTCCAGGGCTAATATATTTTTATAAATGGTATTCATATCACCAATAGTAACACAGTCCTTTCAGGGTTTAATTTGTATATAAATTCATTCATATCACCAATAGTAACACAGTCTTTCCAAGGATTTATATTGGAATATAAATGTGGTTGATCACCAATAGTAATATAGTGTTTCCAGGGTCAATTTTGTATATAAATGTGATTCATATCACCAATAGACAATAGTCTTTCCAGGGTTTTAATATTTGGATAAATGTTGATTCATATCACCAATAGTAACACAGTCTTTCAGGAGTTTATATTTGATTAATAGAATGTGGTTCATCACCAATGTAACAGTCTTTCAGGGTTTATATTTGTATATAAATGTGATTTCATATCACCAATAGTAACATAGTCTTTCCAGGGTTTATAGTTTGTATAAATGTGATTCATATCACAGTAGACACATAGTCTTTCCAGGGTTATATTTGTATATAAATGTGCGTTCATATCCAATAGTAACACAGTCTTTCAAGGTTAGATTTGAATATAAATGTGGTTCATCACCCAATAGTAACAGTCTTTCCAGGGTTTTATTTGTAGATAAATGTGATTCATATCACCAATAGTACATAGTCTTCTCAGCAGGGTTTATATTTGTATATAAATGTGATTCATATCAACAATAGTAACCAGTCTTTCGAGGGTTTATATTTGATATAAATGTGATTCATATCACCAGTTAGTAACATAGTCTTCCGGGTTTATATTGTATAGAATTTTGATCATATCACAATGTATCACAGTCTTTCGGGTTATATTTGTATATAAATGTGATTCATATCACCATAGTAACACAGTCCTTTCAGGGTTATATTTGTATATAAATGTCATTCATATCACCAATAGTACCACAGTCTTTCCAGGGTTTTATTTGTAATAAATGTGATTTATATCACCAATAGTAACATAGTCTTTCCAGGGTTAATATTTGTAATAGAATTTGATTTCATATCACCAATAGTAACACGGTCTTTCCAGGGCTTATATTTGTATATAAATGTGATGTCATATTACCAGTAGTAACACAGTCTTTCCAGGGATTTATATTTGTATATAAATGTGATTCATTTCACCAATAGTAACAGTCTTCCCGGGTTTATATTTGAATATAAATGTGATTTCTCTACCAATAGTAACACATCTTTCCAGGGTTATATTTGTATATAAATGTGATCATATCACCAGATAGTAACAGTCTTTCCAGGGTTTATTTGAATATAAATGGATTCATATCACCAATAGTAACACAGTCCTTCGGGTTTATATGTATATAAATGTGATTCATATCACCAATAGAACATATCTTTCCAGGGTTAATATTTGTATATAAATTAGTTAAAATAGTCCATTCCAGGGTTAGTATTTGTATAAATGGATCATTCACCAATAGTAACAGTCTTTCCAGGGTTATATTGTATATAAATGTGATTCATATCACCAATAGTAACACAGTCTTTCAGGGTTTATATTTGATATAAATGTGATTCATATCACCAATAGTAACACAGTCTTTCCAGGGGTTATATTTGTATTATAAATAGTAACCTAGTCTTCAGGGTTTATATTTGTATATAATGTGATTCATCACAATAGTAACACTAGCTTTCCAGGGTTTATATTTGATATAAATTGATTCATATCACCAATAGTAACACAGCCTTTCAGGGTTTATATTTGTATATAAATGTATTCATATCACCAATAGTACCACAGTCTTTCCAGGGTTTAATTTGTATATAAATGTGATTATATCACCAATAGTAACAGTCTTTCCAGGGTTATATTGTATAAATTTGATTCATATCACCAATAGTAACACAGTCTTTCCAGGGCTTTTATATTGTATATAAATGTGATTATATACCAGTAGTAAACAGTTTTCCAGGTTTAATATTGTATATAAATGTGATTCATTTCACCAATAGTAACAGTCTGTCAGGTGTTATATTTGAATATAAATGTGATTTCTATCACCAATAGTAACACGTCTTCCAGGGTTTATATTTGTATATAATGTGATTCATATCACCAATAGTAACAGTCTTTCCAGGGTTTATATTGAATATAAATGTGATTTCATATCACCAATAAGTAACAGTCTTTCCAGGGTGTTATATTTGTATATAAATGTGTTCATACACAATAGTAACACAGTCTTTCCAGGGTTAAATTTGTATATAAATTGATTCATATCACCAATAGTAACACGTCTTTCCAGGGCTAATATTTATATATAAATGTTATTCATATCACCAATAGTAACACAGTCCTTTCAGGTTTTATTTGATATTAATGTCATTCAATCACCAATAGTAACACAGTCTTTCAGGTTATATTTGGAATATAAATGTGTTCATATCACCAATAGTAACTAAGTCTTTCCAGGGTTAATTTTTGTATATAAATTGATTCATATCACCAATAGTAACATGTCTTTCAGGGTTATATTTGTATATGAAATTTTGATTCATATTCACCAATAGTAACACAGTCTTTCAGGGTTTATATTGATATAAATGTGGGTCATCACCAATAGTAACAGTCTTCCAGGGTCTATATTTGTATATAATGTGATTCATATCACCAATAGTAACACATGTCGTTTCCAGGGTTTATATTTGTATATAAAATGATTCATCATCACCAGTAGTAACAAGTCTTTCCAGGGTTATATTGTATATAAATGTGGTTCATATCACAATAGTAAACACAGTCTTTCAGGTTTTATTTGATATAAATGTGGTCATAACCAATAGTAAACAGTCTTTCCAGGGTTTTAATTTGTATATAAATGTGATTCATATACACCAATAGGTAACATAGTCTTTCCAGGGTTTATATTTGTATATTAAATGTGATTCATATCACCAATGTAACAACAGTCTTTCCAGGGGTTATATTTGTATATAAATGTGATTCATATCACCAGTAGTAAACATAGTCTTTCCAGGGTTATATTGGTATAGAATTTGATTCTATACAATAGTAACACAGTCTTTCCAGGGTTTATATTTGTATATAAATGTGATTCATATCACCAATGTAACACAGTCCTTTCAGGGTTTATATTTGTATATAAATGTCATTCATATCACCAATAGTACCACAGTCTTCCAGGGTTTATATTTGTATATAAATGTGATTTATACACCAATAGTAATAGTCTTTCCAGGGTTATATTTGTATAGATTTTGATTCATATCACCAATAGTAACACGGTCTTTTCCAGGGCTTATATTTGTATATAAATGTGATTCATATACCAGTAGTAACACAGTCTTTCCAGGATTTATATTTGTATATAAATGTGATTCATTTCACAATAGTAACAGTCTTCCAGGGTTTATATTTGAATATTAAATGTGATTTCTCTCAACAATAGTAAAACTTTTTCCAGGGTTATATTTGTAATAAGTGATTCATATCACCCATAGTAACAGTCTTTCCAGGGTTTATATTTGATATAAATGTGATTCATATCACCAATAGTAACACAGTCCTTTCAGGGTTTATATTGTGTATTAAAATGTGATTCATATCACCAATAGTAACAGTCTTTCCAGGGTTAATATTGTATATAAAATAGTAACATAGTATTCCAGGGTTTAGATTTGTATATAATGTGATTCATATACACCAATAGTAACAGTCTTTCCAGGGTTAATATTTGTATATAAATGTGATTCATATCACCAGTAGTAACATAGTCTTTCCAGGGTCCAATTTGTATATAAATGTGATTCATATCACCAATAGTAACACAGTCTTCCAGGGTTTATATTTGTATATAAAAGTGATTCAATCCCAATGAGTACAACAGTCTTCAGGGTTTATATTGTATATAAAGTGGTTCATATCACTAATATTAACACAGTCTTTCCAGGGTTAAATTTGATATAAATGTGATTCATAATCACAATAGTAAACAGTCTTTCCAGGGCTAATATTGTGTATATAAATGTGATTCATATCACCAATAGTAAACAAGTCCTTTCAGGGTTAATATTTGTATATAAATGTGCATTCATATCACCAATAGTAAACCAGTCTTTCAGGGTTATATTTGTATATAATGTGGTTCATATCACCAATAGTAACTATAGTTTCAGGGTCAATTTTTGTAATAAATGGATTCATATCACCATAGTAAACATAGTCTTTCCAGGTTTATATTGTGATATAATGTTGTTCATATCACCCAATAGTAACACAGTCTGTCAGGGTTTATATTTATATAAAGGGTTATCACCAATAGTAACATAGTCTTTCCAGGGTTTTATTGATATAAATGTGATTCATATACCAATAGTAACATAGTCTTTCAGGGTTTATTTGTATATAAATGTATCATATCACCAAATAGTAACACAGTCTTTCCAGGGTTTATATTTGATATAAATGTGATTTCAATCACCATAGTAACATGTCTTTCCAGGGTTTAATTTGTATAAAATGATTCATATCACCAATAGCTAACACAGTCTTTCAGGGTTTTATTTGTATATAATATGTGATTATATCACCAAATAGTAACACGTCCTTTCAGGGTTTATATTTGTATATAAAATGTTTCATATCACCAAATAGTACCACAGTTTTCCAGGGTTTATATTTGTAATAAATGTGATTATATCACCAATAGTACAAGTCTTTCCAGGGTTAATTTGTATAGAATTTGATTATATCACCAATAGTAACACAGTCTTCCAGGGCTATATTTGGAATAATTGATTCATATTACCAATAGAAAAACAGTCTTTCCAGTGGACGGTTATCATATCTGGTATATCTGTGATTCAATTAGATCCACCGGACTTGAAATAGTCTTAAGACGTTGATAGTATCGATCTGGCTTTTCAATTCAGAAGGACTTTACAAGATATGTGGCTATCATAATGTGCTCACAGATCTGAGGGTACATAATTGCAAACTTGTACATACAAGTCATCTGAATTGAGAAAGCCAGTCGGAAGACTAGGGAAAGTTCTTCAAGAATATACATTTCAAGTAGTGATCTATTGAATACAATAGTAACACAGTCTTTCAGGATTTAATATTTGTATATAAATGTGAATTCATTTCACCAATAGTAACAGTCTTTCCAGGGTTTATATTAGAATATAAATGTGATTTCTATCCACCAATAGTAACAAGTCTTTCCAGGGTTTATTTGTATATAAAGTGATTCAATATCACCAATAGTAACAGTCTTTCCAGGGTTTATATTTATAAATGTGATTCATATCACCAATAGTAAACAGTCTTTCCAGGGTTTTAATTTGTATATAAATGTATTCAATCACCAATAGTAACACGTCTTTCCAGGGTCTAATATTTATATATAATGTTATTCATATCCAATAGTAACACAGTCTTTCAGGGTTTATATTTGTATATAAATGTCATTATACACCAATAGTAACACAGTCTTTCCAGGGTTTATATTTGAATATAAATGTGATGATATCACCAATAGTAATATAGTGTTTCCAGGGTAAATTTTTGTATATAAAATGTGATTCATATCACCAATAGTAACAAGTCTTTCCAGGGTTTATATTTGTATAAATGTTGATTCATATCACCAATAGTAAATCAGTCTTTCACAGGGTATATTTTTGTATGATAAATGTGTTCATATACCAATAGTAACACAGTCTTTCAGGGTTTATATTTGAATATAAATGTGTTCATCACCAATAGAACAGTCTTTCCAGGGTTTATTATTTGTATAGAATTTGTTCATATCACAATAGTAACACAGTCTTTCCAGGGTTTATATTGTATATAAATGTGATTCATATCACCAATAGTAACACCAGTCTTTCAGGGTTTATTTGATATAAATGTCATTCATACACCAATAGTACACAGTCTTCCAGGGTTTTATTGTAATAAATGTGATTATATCACATATAGTAACACTAGTCTTTCCAGGGTTAATATTTGTATAGAATTTGATTCATATCACAATAGTAACAGTCTTTCCAGGGCGTATATTTGTATATAAATGTGATTTCATATTTACCAAGTAGTAACACAGTCTTTCCAGGATTATATTTGTATATAAAATGTGATTCATTTCACCATAGTAACAGTCTTTCCAGGGTTTATATTTGAATATAATTGATTTCTATCACCAATAGTAACACAGTCTTCCAGGTTTATTTTGTATATAAAAGTGATTCATATCACCAATAGTAACAGTCTTTCCAGGGTTTATATTTGAATATAAATGTGATTCATATCACCAATAGAACAAGTCCTTCAGGGGTTTAGTATTTGTATATTTAAATGTGATTCATATCACCATAAGTAACATAGTCTTTCCAGGGTTATTATTTGTATATAAATGTGATTCATATCACCAGTAGTAACATAGTCTTTCCAGGGTCCATATTTGTATATAAATGTGATTCATATCACCAATAGTAACACA
>JAACNH010000908.1:21101-42012 GCA_019447015.1 Hymenochirus boettgeri | reverse complement strand
CAATAGTAACAGTCTGTTCAGGGTTTAATGTGAGTATAAATGTGAGTATATCACCAATAAGTAACCAAGTCTTTCCAGGGTTTAATTTGTATATAATGGATCTCAATCACCAATCGTATACACAGTCTTCCGAGGGTTTAATTGTGTATATAAATTCATTCTGTATTGATCACAAGATAGTTACCACAGTCTTTCAGGGTTGTATTGTATATTAAATGTATTAATATCACCAATAGTAACAGTCTCTTTCCAGGGTTTTATATTTGAAATATAAATGTGGTCATATCACAGATAGAACACAGTCTCTCAGGGTTCTATATTTGTAATAAAGTGTAATTCATATCACCACTAGTGTAACATTGTCTTTCCAGGGTAAATGATAGTAATAGATAGTTAGTATTTGATATAAATGTGATTCATATCACCAATAGTAACACTAGTCTTTCCAGGGTTTATATTTTGTATATCTAAATCGATTCATATACCAGTAGTAACATAGTTTCCAGGGTTCATATTAATATATAAATGTGATTTCATATCCACACCATAGGAACACAGTCGTTTCAGGGTAATGTATAGTTATATGTGGTATAATGATAATGCTAATGAGTTTTGACTCGATAATATCCGATGTTTCATCAGGCTACAGAATTGTCAGTACCTGAAAAATGCACAAGCGTAGGGAAGAAGTCTGTTATAGAGCCCAGGGAGGTGTTAAGCATTTAATAGAAATTGGGTGTTCATACCACCACCCTATTAAGTCTTTCGGTTTTTATATGTGTAATAAATGTGTACATACTCACATAGAACAGCAAGTCCTTCGCTCAGGGTAATTGTTAAATCATTCATATCACAAAGTAGTCTTATCCAGAGGCAGTACGCTGAGTCTACCCGAGGAGTTGCTCATATTTGCTGGCATAGTTGAGTTGCTGTTGGTTTCATAATACCATAGATACACAGTCTCAGATTCCAGTGTTAGTCAGTTTGAATTAAGTTGAGAATTCAATATCATGACCTGAAATAGACACCTTTCACGAATGTATATAAAGGTCATCATTCACCATAGTACACAGTGTCTTTCCGGTAGTAAAATAGATGGCATTCCAGGAGTATTGTATATAAATGTGAGTCATATCACCATATCGTAGACATAGTTCCAGTATTATTGATGAGGGTGTATCCCAGAGTAGTCTTCAATATTTGTATATAAATGTGATTCATATCACCAATAGTTAACACAGTGCTTTCCAGGGTTATATTTGTATTATAAATGATTGATATCCCAATAGTAAACAGTCTTTCCAGGGGTTATATTTGTATTAATGTGATTAATATCACCATAGTAACAGTCTTCCAGGGTTTATTTGATATATGATTTATATAACCAAGTACACAGTCTTTCAGTTTTATGTTGTTATCATAAATGTCATCATTTACATCACAAATAGTACACAGTCTTTCCAGGTTTATATTGTATATAAATGTGATTCATTCATATCAAATAGTAACTAGTCTTTCCAGGGTTAATATTTGAAGATTTGGATTATATCACATAGTAACACGAGTTTTCCAGGGTTATATTTGTATATAAATGTGATTCATATTACATAGTAACACGATTTCCAGGTTTAATTTGTTATAAAATGTGATTCATTCACCAATAGTAACATCTTTCCCGGGTTTATATTTGTAATATAATGTGATTTCTTCACCAGATAGTAAACAAGTCTTTCCAGGGTTTATATTTTATTGTATATAAATTGATTCATATCACCATAGTAACAGTCTTCCAGGGTTTATATTTGAATATAATGTGATTCATATCACCAATAGTAACACAGTCTTTCAGGGTTTATATTGTATAATAATGTATTCATATCACATCGTAACAAGTCTTTCCAGGGTTTTATTTGTATATAAATAGTAAAACAAGTCATTCCAGGTATAGTATTGTATATAATGTGATTCATATTCACCATGTAAACAGTCTTTCCAGGGTTATATTTGAATATAAATGGATTCATATCACCAGTAGTAACATAGTCTTCAGGGGTTCCATATTGTATATAAATGTAATTCATATCACCAATAGTAACACAGCTTTCCAGGGTTTTATATTGTTATAAATGAATTGATATCACCATAGTAAACAGTCTTTCCAGGGGTTTATTTTGTATATAAATGTGTGGCGTTCATATCACTAATAGTAACACAGTCTTCAGGGTTTATATTTGTATATAAATGTGATTCATATCAACAGTAGTAACACACGTCTTTCCAGGGTTTAATTTTATATAAATTGGTTCATATCAAATAGTAACAAGTCCTTCCAAGGTATAATGTTAATATTGTATATAACATGTGATTCATATCACCATAGTAACATAGTCTCCAGGGTCATATTTGAATATAAATGTGTTCATATCACCAATATAAACAGTTCTTTCCAGGTTATATTTGTAATAAATGTGATTCATATCACAAATAGTAACAGTCTTTCCAGGGTTTTATTTTGTAATAAATTGTGGTCATATACAATAGTAACACAGTCTTTCAGGTTAATTTGTATATAAATGTGATTCATATCACCAATAGTAACACGTCTTTCCAGGGGTAATATTTATATAAATGTGATTCATATCACAATAGTACACAGTGCTTCCAGGGTTTATATTTGTATAAAATGTATTCAATCACCAATAGTAACACAGTCTTTCCGGGGTTTATATTTTGATATAAATGTGGTTCATATCACAATAGTAAATAGTTTTCCAGGTATTTTTGTATTAAATGTGTTCATATCACAATAGTAACATTAGTCTTCCAGGGTTTATATTTGTATAAATGTTGATTCATATCACCAAAGTAACACAGTCTTTCCAGGGTTTATATTTGTATATTAAATGTGTTCAGATCCCAATAGTACACCAGTCTTCCAGGGTTGTATTTGAGATATAATTGTGTTCATATCACCAATAGTAACATAGTCTTTCCAGGGTTTATATTTGTAATAAATGTTGATTCAATCACCATAGTAACAAGTCTTTCCAGGGTTATATTTGTATAAATTTTGATTCATATCACCAATAGTAACACGTCTTTCGGAGTTTATATTGGACGTATATACATGGATTCATATCACCAAGTAGTAACATAGTCTTTCAGGGTTATATTGTATAAATTTGAGATTCATATCACAATAGTAAACAGTTTTCAGGGTTTATATTGTAATAAATGTGATTCATATCACCAATAGTACACAGTCTTTCGGGTTTTTATTTGATTAAAGGTTGATTCAATCAACCATAGTAACACAGTCGTTCAGGGTTTTATTGTGATATAAATGTGATTCTTATATCACACATATAAATAGTCTTTCAGGATTTTGTTAATAAATTTGATTCTATCACCAATAGTAACACGTCTTCCAGGGGTTAATTTGATATAAATGTGATTCATATACCATAGTAAACAGTCTTTCCAGGTTTATATTTGTATATAAATGTGATTCATCACCAATAGTAACAGTCTTCCAGGGTTTTCATATTTGTATATAAATGTGATTTCTATCACCAATAGTAACACAGTTTTCAGGGTTTATATTGTATATAAATGTGCATTCATATCACATAGTACACAGTCTTCCAGGGTTTTATATTTGTATATAAATGCATATTCACAATAGTACACAGTCTTTCCAGGGTTATATTTGTAAAAAATGTGAGTCATATCACCATAGTAACATAGTCTTTCCAGGGGTTTATATTGTAGTGTATAAATGTGATTATATCACCAATAGTAACAGTCTCCAGGGTTTATATTTGAATATAAATGGGATCATATCACCAATAGTAACACAGTCCTTCAGGGTTATATATCTGATTTAAATTCTATCATATCACAATAGTAACAAGTCTTTCCAGGGTTTTATATTGTGAATATAAATGTGATTCATATCACCAATAGTAACAGATCTTTCCAGGGTTTATATTTGATATAAATGTGTTCATATCACCAATGTAAATAGTCCTTACAGGTTATATATTTGTTATAAATTGATGATCACCAATAGTTAACACGTCTTTCCAGGGTTATATTTGTATATAAATTGATTCATCACCATAGTAACAGTCTTTCCAGGATATATTGTAATAAATGTGATTCATATCACAATAGTAAAAAAGTCTTCCAGGGGTTATATTGTATATAAATGTGATTCATATCATCCAGTAACAAGTCTTTCCAGGGTTTATATTTGTTATATAAAATGTCATTCAATATCACCAATAGTAAACACAGTCTTTCCAGGGTTTATATTTGAATATAAATGTGATTCATATCACCAATAGTACACAGGTTCCTTTCCAGGGTTAGAGTTGTATATAAATGTCATTCATATCACTAAAGATACACAGTCTTCCAGGGTTATATTGTATAAAATGTGATTCATATACCAGTGTAACACAGTCTTTCCAGGTAATATTGTATATAAATGTGATTCATATCACCAATAGTAACATAGTCTTTCCAGGGTTTATTTGTATATAAATGTGATCTATCACCAATAGTAACCAGTGCCTTCCAGGGTTTATATTAATATAATGTGATTCATATCACCAATAGTAACACGTCTTTCAGGGTTTAATTTTGTATATAAATGTTTCTATCACATAGTAACAGTCTTTCCAGGGCTTATATTTGTAAAATATAATAGTCATTCAGTAGATTTTCTAAATGTTATGATTTATCCCACAGTACAGTCTTCCAGGGTTATATTTTGTATATAATGGATTCATATCACCATAGTACATCGGTCTTTCCAGGGTCCTATATTTTATATAAATGTGATTCATATCACCATAGTAACACAGTCTTTCCAGGGTTTCATTTGTATATAAATGATGTATCACCAATAGTAACATTTCCAGGGTTTATATTTGTAATAAATGTGATTCATATCACCAATATAAGTAACATAGTCTTTCCAGGGTTTAATTTGATATATAAATGTGATCAATCACCAATAGTAACAGTCTCTTCAGGGTTTATATTTGTATATAAATGTATTCATATCACCAAATAGTACACCGTCTTTCCAGGGTTTATATTTGATATAAATGTGATCATATCACCAATATAACAGGTCTTTCCAGGGTTATATTGTATATAAATGTTGTTCATATCACCAATAGTAACACCAGTCTTTCAGGGTTATATTTTGTATATAAATGTATTTCATACACCTAGTAACATAGTCTTTCACGGGTTTATAGTATTATGTATTAAATATAACATAGTTTCCAGGTTTTATTTGTATAAATGTGATTCATATACACATAGAAACAAGTCTTTCCAGGGGTTATATTTGTATATAATGTGATTTCACACCAATAGTTAAAACAAGTCTTCCAGGGTATATTTGTATATAAATTGATTCATATAACAATAGTAACACAGTCTTTCCAGGGTTATATTGTATATAAAGAATATATCCACCAATAGAACAGTTTTCAGGGTTTATATTGTATATAAATGTGATTCATATCACCAATAGTAACAGTCTTTCAGGGTTTTATTTGATATAAATGTGATTCATATCACCAATAGTAACACAGTCTTTCAGGTTATATTTGTATACTAAATGTGATTCATACACAATAGTAACAGTCTTTCCAGGGTTTAATTTGTATATAATGTTGATTCATACACAATAGAACAATCTTCAGGGTTATATTTTATAATTGATTATACACCATAGTAACAGGTCTTCCAGGGTTCTATATGTTGTATATAAATGTGATTCATATACAGTAGTAACACAGTCTTTCAGGGATTTATATTTGTATATAAAGTGATTCATTTCACCAATAGTAACAGTCTTTCCAGGGTTTATATTTGAATATAAATGGATTCATATCACCAATAGTAAATCAGTCTTCCAGGGTTATAATTGTATATAAATGTGATTCATATCACCAATAGTAACAGTCTTTCCAGGGTTTATATTTGATATAAATGTGATTCAATCACCACATAGTAACACAGTCCTTCAGGGTTTATATTGTATATAAATGTATTCATATTCACCAATAGTAACATAGTCTTTCCAGGGTTGTATATTTGAATATAAATGTCATTCATATCACAATAGTACCACAATCTTTCCAGGGGTTATATTTGTATAAAATGTGATTCATATCACCAATAGTAACATAGTCTTTCCAGGGTTAATATTTGTATAAATTTTGATCATATCACCAATAGAAACACGGTCTTTCCAGGGTTTAGTTTGTAATAAATGTGATTCATATACCAGTAGTAAACACAGTCTTTCCAGGATTATATTTGATAATAAATGTGATTCTATCATCAATAGTAACAGTCTTTCCAGGGTTTATATTTATATAATGTGTATATCTCACAATAGTAAACACAGTCTTCCAGGGTTATATTTGTAGTAAATGTCATTATAATCACCAATAGTAAACAGTCTTTCCGGGTTATATTTGAATATAAATGTGATTCATATACCAATAGTAACCAGTCCTTCAGGGTTTATATTGTATATAAATGTCATTCATATCACAAATAGTAACAAGTCTGTTCCAGGGTTTATATTGTATATAAATGTGTTATATTAACAGTAGTACAACAGTCTTTCCAGGGATTTAATGTTGTATATAAATGGATTATTTCACAATGTAACAGTCTTTCCAGGGTTTATTTGAAATAAATGTGATTTCTTCCCAAGTAGTAACCACAGTCTTTCCAGGGTTTATATTTGTATATAAATGTGATTCATATCACAATAGTAACAGTCTTTCCAGGGTTTATATTTGATATAAATGTGATTCATTCACCAATAGTAACACAGTCTTTCAGGGTTTATATTGTATATAAATGTCATTCATATCACCAATAGTAACTAGTCTTCCAGGGTTATATATTGATATAACAATAGTAACATAGTCATTCCAGGGTTAGATTTGTATATAAATGTGATTCATATCACCATAGTAACAGTCTTTCCAGGGTTATATTTGTATATAAATGTGATTCATATCACCAGTAGTACAAGTCTTTCCAGGGTTCCATATTTGTATATAAATGTGATTCTATCACCAATAGTAAACAGTCTTTCCAGGGTTTATATTTGTAATAAATGATTGAT
The DNA here is from genome assembly GCA_019447015.1 of Hymenochirus boettgeri. Classification (NCBI taxonomy): domain Eukaryota; kingdom Metazoa; phylum Chordata; class Amphibia; order Anura; family Pipidae; genus Hymenochirus; species Hymenochirus boettgeri. Next base: position 34,841 of record JAACNH010000908.1, on the reverse strand, counting down.
ATCACCAATAGTAACATCTTTTCCAGGGTTTATATTTGTATATAATGTGATTATAATCACAATAGTAACAGTCTTTCCAGGGTTTATTTGAATAAAATGTGATTTCATATCACCAATAGTAAAACAGTCCTTTCCAGGGTTATATTTGTATATAAATGTCATTCATATAACAAATAGTACACAGTCTTTCCAGGGTTTTATATTTGTATTATAAATGTATTCATATCACCAATAGTAACAGTCTTTCCAGGTTTATATTTGAATATAAAGTGATTCATATTCACCAATAAACCACAGTCCTTTCAGGGTTTATATTTGTATATAAATGTCATTCATATCACCACTAGTAAAAATAGTCTTTCAGGGTTATATTTGTATATAAATAGAACATAGTCATTCCAGGGTAGTATTTGTAATAAATGTGATTCATAGCACCAATAGGTAAATATTTCAAGGTTTGTCTAGTTTGTATTAACAAGAACGGTCAGCTTATATTGGTATATAAATGTGATTCATATACCAGTAGTAACAATAGTCTTTCCAGGAGCGTCCATATCTGTATATAAATGTGTTCATATCACAATAGTAAACAGTCTTTCCCCAGGGGTTGTATATTTGTATATAAGTGACTTCATGATCACATAGTAACAGTCTTTCAGGGGTTTATATTGGATATAAATGTGTAATCATAACCAATAGTAACACAGTCTGTCAGGGTTTTATTTAATTTGAATATAAAATGTGATTCATATCGTACCACATCCTTAGTATAGTTAATCATTCAATCAAAGTAACAGTCTTTCAGGGTTTATATTTGTATATAAATGTGATTCATATCACAATAGTAACAAGTCTTCCGTATTTTAAATTGTATATACCATGTCGGTTTCGATTATATTTGTATATAAATGTGATTCATATTACCGTCAGTGAGTAACACCCCAGTCTTTCCAGGATTGGTATTTGTTATATTAAATGTGATTAATTCACCAATAGTAACAAATTTTCCAGGGTTTAATTTGAATGATAAATGTGATTTCTATCACCAAAGTAACACAGTCTTTCCAGGGTTTATATTTGTATTTAAAATGTGATTACATATCACCAATAGTAACATCTTTCCAGGTTTATATTTGAATATAAATGTGAATTAATATCACCAATAGGAACACAGGCCTTTCAGGGTTTATATTTGTATATAATGTTTATCATATCACCAAATACTAAATAGATATTTCCAGGGTTAATATTTGTATATAAATAGTAAAATAGTTCATTACAGGATTAGTATTTGTAAAAATGTGATTCATATCACAATAGTAACAAAGTCTTCCAGGGTTTGGTTAATATTTGTATATAATGGGATTCTATCACCAGTAGTAACATAGTCTTTCCAGGGTCCAGATTTGTATATAAAGTAATTCAGACACAATAGTAGTAAACACAGTTTTTCCAGTGGGTTATATTTGTATATAAATTGACAATTGATCATCACCAATAGGAACAGTCTTTCAAGGGTTTAATTGTAATAAAGGTGGTTAATATCACTAATAGTAAAACACAGTCTTCCAGGGTTTATATTTGTATATAAATGTGATTCATATCAACAAAGTAACAGATTGTCCAGGTTTAATTTGTCTTTATATAAAGTGGTTTATCACTAATAGTAACATAGTCTTTCCAGGGTAATATTTGTATATAAATGTGATCATATCACAGTAGTAACAGTAGTCTTCCAGGGTCATATTTGTATAAATGTGATTCATATCACCAATGAACACAGTCTTTCAGGGTTTATATTTGTATATAAATGTGATTCATATCACCAATAGTAACAGTTTTCCAGGGTTTATAGTTGTATATAAATGTGGTTCATATCACCAATAGGAACACGGGGTCTTTCCAGGGCTAATATTATATAAAATGTGAGTCAATCACCATAGTAACACAGTCCTTTCAGGGTTTAATTGTATTAAATTGTCATTCATATCACCATCGTAACACAGAGTCTGTCCAGGGTTATATTTGAAATAAATGGTTGATATCACCAATAGTAATAAAGTGTTTCCAGGCGTCAATTTTTGTATATTAAAATGTGATTCATTATAACAATAGTAACATAGTCTTTCCAGGGTTTATATTTGTATAGAATTTTGATTCATATCACCAATAGTAACACCAGTCTTTCCAGGGTGTATATTTGTATATAAATTGTGGTTCATATCACCAATAGTAACACAGTCTTTCAGGGTTTATATTTGATATAAAGGTGGTTCATCAACCCAATAGTACCAAGTCTTTCCAGGGTTTTTAGATTTGATATAAATGTGATTAATATAACAGTAGAAAATAGTCTTTCAGGGTTTATATTTTGTATAGAATTTTGATTATATCACCAATAGTAACACAGTCTTTCCAGGGTTTATATTGTATATAAATGATTCATATCACCAGTAGTAACATAGTTCTTTCCAGGGTTATTATTGTATAGAATTTTGATTCCATATTCACGAATAGAACCACAGTTTCCAGGGTTTAATTTGTATATAAATGTGATTCATATCACCAATAGTAAACACAGTCTTTCAGGGTATATTTGTATATAAAATGTAATTCATATCACCAATAGTACCACAGCTTTCCAGGGTTTTATATTTGTATATAAAGGTGATTTATATCACCAAGTGTAAAAAGTCTTTGCAGGGTTTATATTGTATAGAATTTTGATTCATATCACCAATAGTAACACGGTCTTTCCAGGGGATATTTGTATATAAATGTGATTCCATACACCATGAACATAGTCTTTCCAGGTTTATATTTGTATATAAATGTGATTCATATTCACCAGAGAGTAGTAAAATAGTCCTTTCAGGGTTGGTTTATATTTAATATTAAATGTGGATTCATCCACCAAAGTAACACATCTTCTCCAGGGTTTATATTTTGTAATATAAATGTGCTCATATCACCAATAGTAACATAGTCTTTCCAGGGTTTATATTTGTATATTAAATGTGATTCATATAACAATAGTAACACAGTCTTTCCCCACGCGGTTTTATATTGTTATATAAATGTGATCTACTCACCAATAGAACACAGTCTTTCCAGGGTTTAATTGTATATAAAGTGATTCATACACCAATAGTACACGCACAGTCCTTTCAGGATTTGTAGGCATCATAACATGTCCAGTTTTTCGGGGTATAGTAATAATGTGATTCATATCACCAATAGTAAACGTCTTTCCAGGGTTAAATTTATGATTTTGATTATATCACATAGTAACAGAGTCATTCAGGGTTATATTTGTATATAAATGTGATCATATACCAGTAGTAACAAGTCTTTCACAGGGGTATTTTTGTAGATATATGTGATTCATATTCACCATAGTAACAAGTCTTTCCAGGGTTCATATTTAATTATAAATGTGATTCTCTATCCAATAGTAACACAGTCTTGTCCTAGGCGTTTATATTTGCTATATAAAATTGATTCATATCACCAATAGTAACAGTCTTTCCAACAGCCGGTTGTATAGTGGATATAAATGTGTTCATATCACCTAGTACACGTCCTTCCAGGGTTATATTTGTTATAAATGTGATCATATCACCAATAGTAACTACGGTCTTTCCAGGTATATTGTAATGGACCATATATCAGTGTTATTTATTAAATGTGATTCTTCACCATAGTAAAATGTCGCTTCAGGGTATATTTGTATATAAATGTCATTCAATACCAATAGTAACACAGTCTTTCCAGGGTATATTTGAATATAATGTGTTCGATATCACCAATAGTAAAGTCTTTCCAGGGTTCATTTGTATATAAATGTGGATTCATATCACCTAATAGTAAACATAGTTTTCCAGGGGTTAATTTGATATAAATTTTGATTAATATCACCATATACACGGCTTCCACTTATGTTTTAATGGTCATATCCTGAACACTTTTCAAGGGTTATATTTGTAATAAATGTTCTTAATATCACCAAAGTAGTAACACAGTCTTCCAGGGTTTATATTTGATATAAATTTTTTGGTTATATCACCAGTAGTAAATATGTCCCAGGGTCAATTTTTTGTATATAAAGGTGGTTCATCACACAATAGAAAATCTTTCCAGGGTTTATATGTGTATAAATTTGGTGATCATATCACCAAATTAAACACATATTTTCCGGGTTTATATTTGTATATCAATGTGGTTCAACACCAATAGTAACACAGTCTTCAGGTTTATATTTGACAAAATGTGTCATAATCCCAGTAGTGAACACAGTTCATTTCCAGGTTTATATTGAAATATAAATGTGGTTCTATCACCATAGTTAGTAACACAGCTTTCTCAGGGTTTATATTTGTAATAAATCTGTATTCATATGAACCAATAGTTACCACATCTTTCGGGTTTTAATTTGTATATAAATGTATTCATATCACCAATAGTACAATAGTCTTTCCAGGGTTATTTTATTATGTATAGAATTTATACTCACAATAGAACCAGGTTTCCAGGTACTTATATTTGATATAGAATTTGATTCATATCCAGTAGTAACACAGTCTTTCCAGGGCATTTATTTGTATATAAATGTGATTCATTTAACCAACTAGTAACACGTCTTTCCAGGAGTTTATATTTGAATAATGGATTATTCTCTCAACCAATAGTAAAACAGTCTTTCCAGGGTTTATATGAATATAAATGTGATTCCAATCACATAGTAAACATCTTTCCGGGTTTATAGTTGTATATAAATTGTGATTCATATCACCAAGAGTCACAGTCGTTTCCAGCGGTTATATTGTAATAAATGTGATTCATATCACCATAGTAACAGTCTTCAGGGTTAATATTTGTATATAAAGTAGTAACATAAAGTAATTCACAGTTAGGTAAATGTGTAATATAAAGTGATCATATACCAAATAGTAACACAGTCTTCCAGGCTATTTATATATAAATGTATTTCATATCACCAATGAACACAGTCCTTTCAGGGTTTTATATTTGTAATAAATGTGATCATATCACCATAGTAACACAGTCTTTCCAGGTTTATTATGATAATAAATGTGGTTGCATATCACCAATAGATATTAATCAGTTTTCCAGGGTAATTTTGTATTATAAATGTGGATTCATATCACCATGAACATAGGTCTTCCAGGGTTAATGTTTGATATAAATTTCTGATTCATATCACCAATTAGTAACACACGTCTTTTAGGGTTTATATTGGATATAAATGGTTCATTCAATCACAATTGTAACAGTCTTTTCCAGGTTTATATTTGATATAATGTGGTTAGTATCACCAATAGTACTATAGTTGTTGCCAGGGCAATTTTGTGTATGATAAATGTGATTCATATCACCATCAGTAGTACAATTTTCGTTATATAAATGTCGTCTTCAATAGTACCAGTTCAGGTTATGTATAATGTTGCTACAATAGAATTTTCCGTATTGTATAATGTATATATCACCAATATACACCATAGTCTTCCGGGTTTATATTTGTATATAATGTGAGTTCATATCACAATAGTAAACCAAAGTCTTTCCAGGTTTGATAGTTTGTATCAATTGGATTCATATCACCAAGTTAACTACGTCTTCAGGTTTATATTTGATATAAATTTGAGTTCATCACTAATAGATACATAGATGCTTCCCAGGGGTTTTATATTTGTATAAAATGTGCATTCATAGTCACCAATAGTAAACACAGTCCTTTCAGGGTTTAGATTTGTATATAAATGTCATTCAGATCACATAGTTACACAGTCTTTCCAGGGTTTAATTTGATATCAATGTGATTTATATCACCAATAGTAAAAGTCTTTCCAGGGCGTTAATATTTGTATAGAATTTTGATTCATATCACCAATAGTAACAACAGGTCTTTCAGGGCTTTATTTGTATATAAAATGTGATTCATATGTACAGTAACACAGTCTTTCCAGGTTAGTTTATATTTGTATATAATGATGATTCATTCACCAATAGTAACAGTCTTTCCAGGGTAGTTATATTTGAATATAAATGTGATTTCTATCACCAATAGTAACATACGTCTTCCAGGGTTATATTGTATTAAATGTGATTCATATCACCAATAGTAACAGTCTTTCCAGGGTTTATATTTAATATAAATGTGTGATTCTATCACCAATAGTAACAGCTCTTTCCAGGGTTTTATATTTGTATATAAATGTGGTTCATATCAACTAATATTAAACACAGTCTTTCCAGGGTTAAATTTTCTGTATATAAATGATTATATCACCATAGTAACACGGTTTTCCAGGGCTAATATATTTTTTGTTATAAATGGGATTCATATCACCAATAGTACACAGTCCTTTCAGGGTTATATTTGTATATAAATTCATTCATATCACCAATAGTAACACAGTCTTTCAAGGTTTATATTGGAATATAAATGTGGTTAATCACCATAGTAATATAGTTGTTCCAGGGTCAATTTTGTATATAAATGTGATTCATATCACATAGTACAAAGTTTTCCAGGGTTAGTTATTTTGATAAATGTTGATTCATATCACAATAGTAACATAGTCTTTCCAGGGTTTATATTTGATTAATAGCATGTGTTCATCACCAATAGTAACAGTCTTTAGGGTTTATATTTGTATATAAATGTGATTCATATCACCAATAGTAACATAGTCTTTCCAGGGTTTATATTTGTTATAAATGTGATTCATATCACCAGTAGACACAGTCTTTCCAGGGTTATATTTGTATATAAATGTGGATTCATATCACCAATAGTAACACAGTCTTTCATAGGTTATATTTGAATATAAATGTGGTTCATCACCAAAGTAGACAGTTCTTTCCAGGGTTTTATTTGTAGATAAATGTGAGTTCATATCACCAATAGTAACATAGTCTTTCCAGGGTTTATATTTGTATATAAATGTGATTCATATCAACAATAGTAACCAGTCTTTCCAGGGGTTTATATTTGATATAAATGTGATTCATATCACCAGTAGTAACATAGTCTTTCCTGGGTTTATATTGTATAGAATTTTGATTCATACACTAATGTAACACAGTCTTTCCAGGGTTTATATTGTTATATAAATGTGATTCATATCAACCATAGTAACACAGTCCTTTCAGGGTTATATTTGTATATAAATGTCATTCATATCACCAATAGTACCACAGTCTTTCCGGGTTTTATTTGTAATAAATTGATATATCACCATAGTAAATAGTCTTCAGGGTTAATTTTGTATAGAATTTGATTCTATCACAATAGTAACACGGTCTTTTCAGGGCGATTATATTTGTATATAAATGTGATGTATATTACCAGTAGTAACACAGTCTTTCCAGGGATTTATATTTGTATATAAATGTTTGATTCATTTCACCAATAGTAACAGTCTTCCCGGGTTTATATTTGAATATAAATGTGGATTTCTCACCAATAGTAACAATCTTTCCAGGGTTATATTTGTTATATAAATGTGATTCATATCACCAATAGTAAACAGTCTTTCCAGGGTTTATTTGAATATAAATGTGATTCATATCACCAATAGTAACAAGTCTTCGGGTTTATATTGTATATAATGTGATTCATTCACCAATAGTAACATAGTCTTCCAGGTTTATTGTATAGTTAATATCATTGGTATTATATAATGTGATCATATCACCAATAGTACAGTATTTCCAGGGTTATATTGTATATAAATGTGATTCATATCCAACAGTAGTAACATAGTCTCTTCAGGGTTTATATGTTGATTAAATGTGATTCATATCACCAATAGTAAACACCAGTTCTTTCCAGGGGTATATGATTAATGTATTATAAATAGTAACAAGTCTTTCAGGGTTTATATTTGTATAAATGTGATTCATCACAATAGTAACAGTACTTTCCAGGGTTTATATTTGTATATAAATGTGATTCATATCACCAATAGTAACACAGCCTTTCAGGGTTTATATTTGTATAAATGCATTCATATCACCATAGTACCACAGTCTTTCCAGGGTTTCATTTGTATATAAATGTGATTATATCACCAATAGTAACCAGGTCTTTCCAGGGTTATTGGTGTATAGAATTTGATTCATATTCACCAATTAGAACACCAGTCTTTTCCAAGGGTTATATATTTGTATATAAATGTGATTGATTACAGTAGTAACACAGTCTTTCCAGGATTAATTTGTATATAAATGTGATTCATTTCACCAATAGTAACAGTCTTCCAGGGTTATATTTGAATATAAATGTGATTTCTATACCAATAGTAAACAGTTTCCAGGGTTATATTTGTATATAATGTGATTCATATCACCAATGTAACATAGTCATTTCCAGGGTATATATTGTATATAAATGTGATTTCATATCACCAATAGTAACAGTCTTTCAGGGTATTGATAGTTTTATATAAATGTGGTTATACACAATAGTAACACAGTCTTTCCAGGGTTAAATTTGTATATAAATGTGATTCATATCACCAATAGTAACAGTCTTTCCAGGGTTAATATTTATATATAAATGTTATTCATATCACCAATGTAACACAGTCTTTCAGGGTTTATATTGTATATAAATGTCATTCATCACCAATAGTAACACAGTCTTCAGGGTTTAATTGGAATATAAATGTGGTTCATATCACCAATAGTAAATAGTGTTCCAGGGGTGTCAATATTTTGTATATAAATGTGCCATTCATATTCACCAATATAGTAACCATAGTACCTTTCCAGGGTCTATATTTGTATATAAATGTTGATTCAGATTCACCAATAGTAACACAGTCTTTTCAGGGTTTAATTGATATAAATGTGTCTATCACAATAGTAACAGTCTTTCCAGGGTTTTATATTTGTATATAATGTGATTCATATCACCAAAGTAACAGTTGTTTCCAGGGTTTTAATTTGTATATAAATGGATCATCATCACCAGTAGTAACATAGTCTTTCCAGGGTTTATATTGTCATATAAACTGTGGTTCATATCACCAAATAGTAAACACAGTCTTTCAGAGGTTTGTATTTGAATATTAAAATGTGGTCATCACCAATAGAAACAGTCTTCCAGGGTTTTAATTTGTATATAAATGTTGATTCATATACACGCAATAGGTAACATAGTCTTTCACAGGGTTTATATTTGTATATTAAATGTGATTCATATCACCAATGTAAACAGTCTTTCCAGGGGTTATATTTTGTAATAAATGTGATTCATATCACCAGTAGTAACACATAGTCTTTCCAGGGTTATATTTGTATCGAATTTGATTCTTATCACAATAGTAACACAGTCTTTCCAGGGTTTATATTTGATATATAAATGTGATTCATATCACCAATGTAACACAGTCCTTTCAGGGTTTATATTTGTATATAAATGTCATTCCATATCACCAATAGTACCACAGTCATTCCAGGGTTATATTTGTAATATAAATGTGATTTATACACCAATAGTAATAGTCTTTCCCAGGGTTATATTTGTATAGATTTTGATCATATCACCAATAGTAACACGTCTTTCCAGGGCTTATATTTGTATATAAAGGTGATTCATATACCAGTAGTAACACAGTCTTTCCAGGTTTATAGTTGTATATAAATGTGATTACATTTCACAATAGTAACAGTCTTCGGGTTTATATTTGAATATTAAATGTGATTTCTTCACAATCTAAAACATTTCAGGGTTATATTGTAGATAAAGTGATCTATCACCATAGTAACAGTCTTTCCAGGGTTTTATATTAATTAATGATTCATATCACCAATAGTAACACAGTCCTTTCAGGGTATATGTGTATTAAAATGTGATATATCACCAATAGTAAACAGATCTTTTCCAGGGATTAATATTGTATAGTAAAATTAGTAATTCATATGTATTCCAGAGGTTAGGATTGTATATAAATGTGATTCATATCACCAATAGTAACAGTCTTTCCAGGGTTAATATTTGTATATAAATGTGATTCTATCACCATAGAACATTAGTCTTTCCAGGGTAATTTGTATATAAATGTGATTCATATCACCAATAGTAACACAGTCTTTCCAGGGGTTAATTTGTATATAAAAGTGATTAATCCCAAGGAAACAGTCTTCAGGTTTATATTGTATAAATGTGTCTATCACAATATAACACAGTCTTTCCCGGGTAAATTGTATATAAATGTGATTCATAATCACAATAGTAAACACGGTCTTTCCAGGGGCTAATATTGTGTATAAAATGTGATTCATATCACCAATAGCAACACAGTCCTTTCAGGGTTTATATTTGTATATAAATGTCATTCATATCACCAATAGTAACACAGTCTTTCCAGGGTTTATATTGAATATAAATGTGGTTGATACACCAATAGTAATATAGTGTTCCAGGGTCATTTTGTAATAAATGATTCATATCACATAGTAACATAGTCTTTCAGGTTTAATTTGTGTATAATGCTTCATATCACCCAATAGTAACACAGTCTGTCAGGGTTTATATTTGATATAAGGTTCATCCAATGTAACATAGTCTTTCAGGGTTTTATTGTTATAAATGTGATTCATATACACAATAGTAACATAGTCTTTCCAGGGTTTATTTGTATATAAATGTGATCATATCACCAATAGTAACACAGTCTTTCCAGGGTTTATATTGTGATATAAATGTGATTTCATATCACCAGTAGTAACATGTCTTTCCAGGGTTTAATTTGTATAGAATTTTGATTCATATCACCAATAGTAAACACAGTCTTCAGGGGTTTTATTTGTATATAAATGTGATTCAACACCAATAGTAACACACGTCTTTCAGGGTTTATATTTGTATATAAATGGCATTCATATCACCAAAGTACCACAGTCTTTCCAGGGTTTATTATTTGTATATAAATGTGATTTATATCACCAATAGTAACATTAGTCTTTCCAGGGTTAATATTTGTATAGAATTTGATTCATATCACAATAGTAACACGTCTTTCAGGCTTATTTGGATAAATGTGATCATATTACATAGTAAACAGTCTTTCCAGTTGGAAGGTTCTCAGTCATCCAAGTAGAATCTGTGTATCAAATTAGATCAGGACTTGAAATTAGTCTTGAAGACGTTCGTAGTCCATCGACTGGCTTTATCAATTCAGAAGGACTTGTACAAGAACTGGGCTACTATGACAGATCTAGGGTACATAATTGCAAGATTGACATAAAGTCATCTGAATTGAAAAGCCAGTCGAAGATAGCGGAAACGTTCTTCAAGAAAGTATCATTTCAATAGTGATCTAATTGAATCACCAAAGTACACAGTCTTTCAGGTTATATTTGTATATAAATGTGATTCATTCACCAATAGTAACAGTCTTTCCAGGGTTTATATTGAATATAAATGTGATTCTATCACCAATAGTACCACAGTCTTTCCAGGGTTTAATTTGTATATAAAGTGATTTCATATCACCAATAGTAACAGTCTTTCCAGGGTTTATATTTGATAAATGTGATTTCATATCACCAATAGTAACAGTCTTTCCAGGGTTTTAAATTTGTATATAAATGTGATTCATATCACCAATAGTAACACGTTTTCCAGGGCTAATTTTATATACAAGTATTCATATCCAATGTAACAGTCTTCAGGGTTTATATTTGTATATAAATGTATTCATACACCAATAGTAACACAGTCTTTCCAGGGTTTATATTTGTATATAAAGTGGTTGATATCACCAATCGTAAATAGTCTTTCCAGGTGTATTTATTGTATATAAATGTGATTCAATCACCAATAGTAACATAGTCTTTCCAGGGTTTATATTTATATAAATTGATTCATATCACCCCAATAGTAACACAGTCTTTACAGGGTTTATATTTTTGTATATAAATGTGTTCATATCACCAATAGTAACACAGTCTTTCAGGGTTTATATTTGAATAAAATGTGGTTCATCACCAATAGTAACAGTTTTCCAGGGTTTATTATTTGTATATAATTTTGATTCATATCACCAATAGTAAACACAGTCTTTCCAGGGTTTAATTGTATATAATGTGATTCTATCACCAATATAACATCCAGTCTTCAGGGTTTATATTGATATAAATGTATTCATATCACCAATAGTAACACACGTCTTCCAGGGTTTTTATTGACATAAAATGTGATTTATATCACAATAGTAAATAGTCTTTCCAGGGTTAATATTTGTATAGAATTTGATTCATATCACATAGTAACACGATCTTTCCAGGGCGTATATTTGTATATAAATGTGATCATATTTACCAAGTAGTAACACAGTCTTTCCAGGATTATATTTGTATATAAATGTGATTCATTTCACCAATAGTAACAGTCTTTCCAGGGGTTTATATTTGAATATAATTGATTTCTATCACCAATAGTAACACAGTCTTTCAGGGTTTATATTTGTATATAAACGTGATTCATATCACAATAGTAACAGTTTTCCAGGGTTTATATTTGAATATAAATGTGATTCATATCACCAAGTAGAACAAGTCCTTCGGGGTTTATATTGTATAAATGTGATTCATATTCACCAATAGTAACATAGTCTTTCCAGTGTTATTTTGTATATAATAGTAACAGATTCCAGGTTAGTATTGTATAAATGTGATTCCTATCACAATAGAACATAGTCTTTCCGGGTCATATTGTATATAAATGTGATTATATCACCCAGTAGATAACACAGTCTTTCCAGGGTCTTATTTGTATATAAATGTGAGCTATCACCAATATAACACAGTCTTTCCAGGGTTTTATATTTGTATAAAATGTAATGATATCACCAATAGTACACAGTCTTCCAGGGTTTATATTTTGTATATAAATGTGGTATATCACTAAAATAACACAGTCTTCCGGGTTTATATTTGTATATAAATGTGGATTATATCACCAATAGTAACACGGTCTTTCCCGGGCTAATATTATATTATAAATGTGATTCATATCACCAATAGTAAACACAGTCCTTTAGGGTTTATTGTATTTGTATATAAATTCATTCAATCAACAATAGATAACATATAGTCTTTCAAGGGTTTATATTTGAAGTATAAATGTGGTTGATATCACACCAATAGTAAATATGGTGTTCCAGGGTCAATTTTTGTATATAAATGTTGATTCAATACACAAATAGTAACAAAGTTTCAGGGTTAATATTTGTATATTAAATGTGATTTCTATCACCAAATAATAAATAAGTCTTTCCCAGGGATTATATTTTGTATATAATTGTGGTTCATATCACCAAAGTAACATAGTCTTCCAGGGTCATATTGTATATAAAGGATTTTATGCCCATAGTAAACATAGTCTTTCCAGGGTTATATTTGTATATAAATGTGATTCATGATCCCAATAGTAACACCAGTCTTTCCAGGGTTTATATTTGTATATAAATGTGATTCATATCACCAATAGTAACACAGTCTTTCCAGGGTTTATATTTGTATATAAATGTGGTTCATATCACCAATAGTAACACAGTCTTTCAGGGTTTATATTTGAATATAAATGTGGTTCATCACCAATAGTAACATAGTCTTTCCAGGGTTTATATTTGTATATAAATGTGATTCATATCACCAGTAGTAACATAGTCTTTCCAGGGTTTATATTTGTATAGAATTTTGATT
>JAACNH010000908.1:0-20978 GCA_019447015.1 Hymenochirus boettgeri | reverse complement strand
CAATAGTAACAGTCTGTTCAGGGTTAAGATGGTGTAGTATAAATGTAGTAATCACCAATAAGTAACATAGTCTTTCCAGGGTTTAATATTGTCAATATTAATGTGATCTCATATCACCAATACGTAACACAGTCTCCTAAGGGGTTATATTGTGATATAAATTGCATTTTATAAATCACCACTAATAGACCACAGTTCTTTCAGGGTGATATTTGTTATTAAATGTCGATTAATATCACCAATAGTAACAGCTCTTTCCAGGGTTTATATTTGAAATAAACATGTGGATCATATCACAGATAGAACACAGTCTTCCAGGGTTTTTATTTGGAATAAATGTAATTCATATCACCACTAGTGTAACCTAGTCTTCCGGTATATGTTTAGTAATAGCTTGGTTATATTTGATATAAATGTGATTCATATCACCAATAGAACACAGTCCTTCAGGGTTATATTTTATATCAAAGTGATTCATATCAACCAGTAGTAACATAGTATTCCAGGGTTTCATATTAATGTATATAAATGTGATTTCATATCCACACCTCATAGGAACACAGTCGTTTCAGGGTATTGTATAAAGGTATATATTGTGGTATCAATATAATGACTGAGTATTCTTAAGAGATAATATCGACGCTTCTAATTCGGCGTACAGAAAGGCATATACCTGGAAAACATAGAACACCAGTTAGGTTTGAGTGCAGAGGGTTTGACGCCGAGAGGTGTTAAAGCTATTTGACATAGAAATTGGTGTCGATACTCAACCACTATTGTACAGTCTTTCGGGTTCTTTATATGTGGTCAAATAAATGGTCACATACTCTCATATAGAACCACAAGTTCCTTCAGTTATGTATAAAGCATTACATATCACAAAGGTAGCTTACCTAGATGAGATCACCTGGATCTCCCGAGGAGTTCTTATTGTGCTGCCATACTGTGATATCGTTGGTCTTACATTGGAAAGCCAGATAGATGACTACGAACGTCTCAGAACATCAGGTTATCCATTTGATCATAAATTTGAGAACAATATCGACCTGATGAATAGAATCCTTCAGGGAAGGTATATAAATGTCATCATATCACCAATAGTACCACAGTTCTTTCATGATTAAGAAAGGCTTCCAGGTAGTATTGTATATAAATGTGATCATATCACCATCATGTACATAGTTCGATAGAAGATTCTATCACCAGTGATGCTTCCAGCATATTTGTATATAAATGTGATTCATATCACCAATAGTTAACACAGTGCTTTCCAGGGTTATATTTGTATTATAAATGATTGATATCCCAATAGTAAACAGTCTTTCCAGGGGTTATATTTGTATTAATGTGATTAATATCACCATAGTAACAGTCTTCCAGGGTTTATTTGATATATGATTTATATAACCAAGTACACAGTCTTTCAGTTTTATGTTGTTATCCATAAATGTCATCATTTACATCACAAATAGTACACAGTCTTTCCAGGTTTATATTGTATATAAATGTGATTCATTCATATCAAATAGTAACTAGTCTTTCCAGGGTTAATATTTGAAGATTTGGATTATATCACATAGTAACACGAGTTTTCCAGGGTTATATTTGTATATAAATGTGATTCATATTACATAGTAACACGATTTCCAGGTTTAATTTGTTATAAAATGTGATTCATTCACCAATAGTAACATCTTTCCCGGGTTTATATTTGTATATAAATGTGATTTCTTCACCAATAGTAACACAGTCTGTTCCAGGGTTTATATTGTATTGTATATAAAGTGATTCATATCACCAATAGTAAAGTCTTCCAGGGTTTATATTTGAATAAACTGTGATTCATATCACCAATAGTAACACAGTCTTTCAGGGTTTATATTGTTAATAATGTATTCATATCACATACGTAACAAGTCTTTCCAGGGTTATTTGTATATAATATAGTAAAACAAGTCTTTCCAGGTATATGTATTGGTATATAATGTGATTCATAGTCACCATGTAAACAGTCTTTCCAGGGTTTATATTTGAATATATAAATGGATTCATATCACCAGTAGTAACATAGTCTTCAGGGGTTCATATTGTATATAAATGTATTCATATCACCAATAGTAACAAGTTTTCCAGGGTTTTATTTGGTTATAAATGATTGATATCACCAATAGTAAACAGTCTTTCCAGGCGAGTTTTATTTTGTATATAAATGTGTGGCGTTCATATCACTAATAGTAACACAGTCTTCCAGGGTTTATATATTGTATATAAATGTGATTCATATCACAGTAGTACACACGTCTTTCCAGGGTTTACATTTGTATATAAATGTGGTTCATATCATAATAGTAACAAGTCCTTCAAGTATAATGTTAATATTGTATATAAATGTGATTCATATCCCATAGTAACATAGTACTCCAGGGTCAATATTTGATATAAATGTGATTCGATATCACCAATATAAACAGTTCTTTCCAGGTTATATTGTATATAAATGTGATTCATATCACAATAGTAACAGTCTTTCCAGGGTTTATTTATGTATATAACATGTGGTCATAACAATAGTACACAGCTTTCAGGGTTAATTTGTATATAAATGTGATTCATATCACCAATAGTAACACGTCTTTCAGGGGTATATATTTATATAAATGTGATTCATATCACAATAGTACACAGTGCTTCCAGGGTTTATATTGTATAAAATGTATTCATATCACCAATAGTAACACGTCTTTCCGGGGTTTATATTTTGAATATAAATGTGATTATATACAATAGTAACATAGTGTTTCCAGGGTTATTTTTGTATTAAATGTGTTCATATCACAATAGTAACATAGTCTTCCAGGGTTTATATTTGTATAAATGTTTATTCATATCACCAATATAACACAGTCTTTCAGGGTTTATATTTGTATATAAATTGTGTTCAGATCCCAATAGTAACACCAGTCTTTCCAGGGTTGTTATTTGACATATAATTGTGAGTTCATATCACCAATAGTACATAGTCTTTCCGGGTTTATATTTGTAATAAATGTTGATTCAGTATCACCAGTAGTAACATAGTCTTTCCAGGGTTTATATTTGATATAGAATGTTTGATTCATATCACCAATAGTAACACAGTCTTTCGGAGTTTGATATTGGAGTATATACATGTGATTCATATCACCAAGTAGTAACATAGTCTTTCCAGGGTTATATTGTATAGAATTTTGATCGATTCATATCACAATAGACAGTTTTTCAGGGTTTATATTGTAATAAATGTGATTCATATCACCAATAGTAACACAGTCTTTCAGGGTTTTTATTTGATATAAAGTTGTCATTCAATAACATAGTAACACAGTCTTTCAAGGTTTTATTTGATATAAATGTGATTCTTGATATCAACATATAAATAGTCTTTACAGGTTTTGTTAATAAATTTGATTCATATCACCAATAGTAACACGTCTTTCCAGGGGTTAATTTGATATAAATGTGATTCATACCATAGTAAACAGTCTTTCCAGGATTTATATTTGTATATAAATGTGATTATCACCAATAGTAACAGTTCTTCCAGGGTTTTCATATTTGATATAAATGTGATTTTCTATCACCAATAGTACCACAGTTTTCAGGGTTTATATTTGTATATAAATGTGATTATATCACATAGTAACAGTCTTTCCAGGGTTTTATATTTGTATATACAATGCATATTCACAATAGTAACACAGTCTTTCCAGGGTTATATTTGTATAAAAATGTGAGTCATATCACCATAGTAACATAGTCTTTCAGGGGTTTATATTGTAGTGTATAAATGTGATTATATCACCAATAGTAACAGTCTCCAGGGTTTATATTTGAATATAAATGTGGTTCATATCACCATAGTAACACAGTCCTTCAGGGTTTATATCTGATTTAAATTCTATCATACACAATAGTAACAAGTCTTTCCAGGGTTTTATATTGAGTAATATAAATGTATTCATATCACCAATAGTAACAGATCTTTTCCAGGGTTTATATTTGAATATAAATGTGTTCATATCACCAATGTACAATAGTCCTTACAGGTTAATATTTGTATATAGAATTTGATTCACACAATAGTTAACAACGTCTTTCCAGGGTTATATTTGTATATAAATGTGATTAATACCATAGTAACAGTCTTTCCAGGATCTATATTGTAATAAATGTGATTCATATCACAATAGTAAAAAAGTCTTCCAGGGTTATATTTGTATATAA
Source organism: Hymenochirus boettgeri (assembly GCA_019447015.1). Taxonomy (NCBI): domain Eukaryota; kingdom Metazoa; phylum Chordata; class Amphibia; order Anura; family Pipidae; genus Hymenochirus; species Hymenochirus boettgeri. The sequence goes on along the minus strand of JAACNH010000908.1, from coordinate 16,715 downwards.
ATGTGTTCATATCCCATGTAACAAGTCTTTCCAGGGTTTATATTTGTTATATAAATGTCATTCAATATCACCAATAGTAAACACAGTCTTTCCAGGGTTTATATTTGTATATGAAATGTGATTCATATCACCAATAGTAACAGGTCCTTTCCAGGGTTAAGTTGTATATAAATGTCATTCATATACTAATAGGAACCACAGTCTTCTCCAGGGTTATATTGTATAAAATGTGATTCATATACAGTGTAACACAGTCTTTCCAGGTATATATTTGTATATAAATGTGATTCATTCACCAATAGTAACTAGTCTTTCCAGGGTTTATTTGTATATAAATGTGATCTATCACCAATAGTAAACAGTCCTTCCAGGGTTTATATTAATATAATGTGATTATATCACCAATAGTAACCACGTCTTTCAGGGTTTATTTTGTATATAAATGATTTCTATCACATATAACACGTCTTTCCAGGCTTAATATTTGAAAATAGTACTACATTCAGTAGATTGTTCTAAATTATGATCTATCCCACAGTACAGTCTTCAGGGTTATATTTGTATATAATGGGATTCATATACCAGTAGTACATCGGTCTTTCCAGGGTCCATATTTGTATATAAATGTGATTCATATCACCAATAGTAACACAGTCTTTCCAGGGTTTATTTGTATATAAATGCATGATATCACCAATAGTAACATCTTCCAGGGTTTATATTGTAATAAATGTGATTCATATCACCAATATAAGTAACAGTCTTTCCAGGGTTTATATTTGAATATAAATGTGAGTCAATCACCAATAGTAACAGTCTCTTCAGGGTTATATTTGTATATAAATGTATTCTATCACAAATAGTACAGTCTTTCCAGGGTTTATATTTGTATAAATGTGAGTCATATCACAATGATAACAGGTCTTTCCAGGGTTATATTTTATAAATGTTGTTCATATCACCAATAGTAACACCGTCTTTCAGGGTTATATTTTTGTATATAAATGTATTTCATCACCCTAGTAACAAGTCTTTCCGGGTTTATATGATTAATGTATTCAAATATAACATAGTTTTCCAGGTTTTATTTGTATAAATGTGATTCATATCACACATAGAAACAAGTCTTTCCAGGGTTATATTTGGTATATAATGTGATTCATACACCAATAGTTAAAACTAGTCTTTCCAGGGTTATATTTGTATATAAATGTGTTCATATCACCAATAGTAACACAGTCTTTCCAGGGTTTATATTGTAATAAAGATATATCACCAATAACACAGTCTTTCAGGGTTTATATTTGTATATAAATGTGATTCATATCACCAATAGTAACAGGTCTTTCAGGGTTTTATTTGATATAAAGTGATTCATATACCAATAGTAACACAGTCTTTCAGGTTATATTTGTATCTAAATGTATTCATACACAATAGTACACAGTCTTTCCAGGGTTTAATTGTATATAATGTTGATTCATATCACAATAGAACAAGTCTTCCAGGGTTATATTTTTATTAATTGATTCATACACCATAGTAACAGGTCTTCCAGGGTCTATATGTTGTATATAAATGTGATTCATATTACAGTATAACACAGTCTTTCCAGGGATTTATATTTGTATATAAAGTGATTCATTCACCAATAGTAACAGTCTGTTCCAGGGTTTATATTTGAATATAAATGTGGATTTCATATCACCAATAGTAAATCAGTCTTCCAGGGTTTAATTTGTATATAAATGTGATTCATATCACCAATAGTAACAGTCTTCCAGGGTTTTATATTTGATATAAATGTGATTCATATCACCAATAGTACACACAGTCCTTCAGGGTTTATATTGTATATAAATGTATTCATATCACCAATAGTAACATAGTCTTTCCAGGGTTGTATATTTGAATATAAATGTCATTCATATCACAATAGTACCACAATCTTTCCAGGGGTTATATTTGTATAAAATGTGATTCATATCACCAATGAGTAACATAGTTTTCCAGGGTTAATATTTGTATAGAATTTGTGATTCATATCACCAATAGAAACACGGTCTTTCCAGGGTTTATTTGTAATAAATGTGATTCATATACCAGTAGTAAACACAGTCTTTCCAGGTTATATTTGTATAAATGTGATTTATCATCAATAGTAAACAGTCTTTCCAGGGTTTATATTTATATAATGTGTATATCTCCAATAGTAAACACAGTCTTCCAGGGTTTATATTTGTATAAATGTCATTATAACACCAATAGTAAAACAGTCTTTCCAGGGTTTATATATTGTAATATAAATGTGATTCATATACCAATAGTAACAGTCCTTCAGGGTTTATATTGGTATATAAATGTCATTCATACACAATAGTAACACAGTCTTCCAGGGTTTATATTGGTATATAAATGGTTATATTACAGTATACAACAGTCTTTCCAGGATTTAATTTGTATATAAATGATTATTCACCAATAGTAACAGTCTTTCCAGGGTTTAATTTGACAATAAATGTGATTTCTTCCCTAATAGTAACCAAGTCTTTCCAGGGTTTATATTTGTATATAAATGTGGATTCATATCACAATGTAACAGTCTTTCCAGGGTTTATATTTGATATAAATGTGATTCATTCACCAATAGTAACACAGTCTTTCAGGGTTTATATTGTATATAAATGTATTCATATCACCAATAGTAACATAGTCTTCCAGGGTATATATTGATATAACAATAGTAACATAGTCATTCCAGGGTTAGTATTTGTATATAATGTGATTCTATCACCATAGTAACAGTCTTTCCAGGGTTAATATTTGTATATAAATGTGATTCATATCACCAGTAGTAACATAGTCTTTCCAGGGTCCATATTGTATATAAATGTGATTCTATCACCAATAGTAAACAGTCTTTCCAGGGTTTATATTTGTAATAAATGCATTGATATCACCAATAGTAACATCTTTTCCAGGGTTTATATTTGTATATAAATGTGATTATCACAATAGTAACAGTCTTTCCAGGGTTATTATTTGAATAAAATGTGATTCATATCACCAATAGTAAAACAGTCCTTTCAGGGTTATATTTGTATATAAATGTCATTCATATACAAATAGTACACAGTCTTTCCAGGGTTTATATTTGTATTATAAATGTGATTCATATCACCAATAGTAACAGTCTTTCCAGGGTTTATATTTGAATATAAAGTGATTCATATTCACCAATAAACCACAGTCCTTTCAGGGTTTATATTTGTATATAAATGTCATTCATATCACCACTAGTAAAAATAGTCTTTCAGGGTTATATTTGTATATAAATAGAACATAGTCATTCCAGGGTAGTATTTGTAATAAATGTGATTCATAGCACCATAGGTAACATAGCAAGGGATGACAATAATTACAAGACGGTCTTTCAGGGCCATATTGGTATATAAATGTGATTCATATTCACCAGTAGAACACTAGTCTTTCCAGGAGTCCATATTTGTATATAAATGTGATTCATATCATCAATAGTAACACAGTCTTTCCCAGGGTTATATTTGTATATAATGACATTCGATGATCCACCATAGTAAACAGTCTTTCAGGGTTTATATTGATATAAATGTCAGATTCATATACCAATAGTATAACAGTCTGCTCGAGGGTTTTATTTTTAATTTGAATATAAAATGTGATTCATATCACCATACCCAGTCTTAGGTTAGATAGCATTCATCAAAAGTACCAGTCTTTCCAGGGTTTATATTTGTATATAAATGTATTCATATCACTAATAGTACCACAGTTCAGGTATTTTAATTTTATCTTCACCAATGTCGGTCTTTAGATTATATTTGTATATAAATGTGATTTCATATTAGCCAGTGAGTAACACCCAGTCTTTCCAGGATTGGATTTGTTATATTAAATGTGATTATTTCACCAATAGTAACAAAGCTTTCCAGGGTTTAATTTGAATAGATAAATGTGATTTCTATCACCATAGTAACACAGTCTTTCCAGGGTTTATATTTGTATTATAAATGTGATTATATCACCAATAGTAAGTCTTTCCAGGTTTATATTTGAATATAAATGTGAATTAATATCACCAATAGGAACACAGGCCTTTCAGGGTTTATATTTGTATATAATGTTTATCATATCACCAAATACTAAATAGATATTTCCAGGGTTAATATTTGTATATAAATAGTAAAATAGTTCATTACAGGATTAGTATTTGTAAAAATGTGATTCATATCACAATAGTAACAAAGTCTTCCAGGGTTTGGTTAATATTTGTATATAATGGGATTCTATCACCAGTAGTAACATAGTCTTTCCAGGGTCCAGATTTGTATATAAAGTAATTCAGACACAATAGTAGTAAACACAGTTTTTCCAGTGGGTTATATTTGTATATAAATTGACAATTGATCATCACCAATAGGAACAGTCTTTCAAGGGTTTAATTGTAATAAAGGTGGTTAATATCACTAATAGTAAAACACAGTCTTCCAGGGTTTATATTTGTATATAAATGTGATTCATATCAACAAAGTAACAGATTGTCCAGGTTTAATTTGTCTTTATATAAAGTGGTTTATCACTAATAGTAACATAGTCTTTCCAGGGTAATATTTGTATATAAATGTGATCATATCACAGTAGTAACAGTAGTCTTCCAGGGTCATATTTGTATAAATGTGATTCATATCACCAATGAACACAGTCTTTCAGGGTTTATATTTGTATATAAATGTGATTCATATCACCAATAGTAACAGTTTTCCAGGGTTTATAGTTGTATATAAATGTGGTTCATATCACCAATAGGAACACGGGGTCTTTCCAGGGCTAATATTATATAAAATGTGAGTCAATCACCATAGTAACACAGTCCTTTCAGGGTTTAATTGTATTAAATTGTCATTCATATCACCATCGTAACACAGAGTCTGTCCAGGGTTATATTTGAAATAAATGGTTGATATCACCAATAGTAATAAAGTGTTTCCAGGCGTCAATTTTTGTATATTAAAATGTGATTCATTATAACAATAGTAACATAGTCTTTCCAGGGTTTATATTTGTATAGAATTTTGATTCATATCACCAATAGTAACACCAGTCTTTCCAGGGTGTATATTTGTATATAAATTGTGGTTCATATCACCAATAGTAACACAGTCTTTCAGGGTTTATATTTGATATAAAGGTGGTTCATCAACCCAATAGTACCAAGTCTTTCCAGGGTTTTTAGATTTGATATAAATGTGATTAATATAACAGTAGAAAATAGTCTTTCAGGGTTTATATTTTGTATAGAATTTTGATTATATCACCAATAGTAACACAGTCTTTCCAGGGTTTATATTGTATATAAATGATTCATATCACCAGTAGTAACATAGTTCTTTCCAGGGTTATTATTGTATAGAATTTTGATTCCATATTCACGAATAGAACCACAGTTTCCAGGGTTTAATTTGTATATAAATGTGATTCATATCACCAATAGTAAACACAGTCTTTCAGGGTATATTTGTATATAAAATGTAATTCATATCACCAATAGTACCACAGCTTTCCAGGGTTTTATATTTGTATATAAAGGTGATTTATATCACCAAGTGTAAATAGTCTTCGCAGGGTTATATTTGTATAGAATTTTGATTCATATCACCAATAGTAACACAGTCTTTCCAGGGGCTATTTGTATATAAATGTGATTCCATAGACCAGTGAACAGCAGTCTTCCAGGTTTATATTTTGTATATAATGTGATTCATTTCACCAAAGTAGTAAAATAGTCTTTCAGGGTGAGTTTATATTTATATTAAATGTGGTTCTCTCACCAAGAGTAACAATATTCTCCAGGGTTTATATTTTGTAATATAAAAGTGCTCATATCACCAATAGTAACATTAGTCCTTTCAGGGTTTAATATTTGTATATAAATTGTGATTCATATTAACCAATAGTAACACAAGGTCTTTCCCCAACGGGTTATATTTTGATATAAATGTGATTCATTCACCATCGTAACACAGTCTTTCCAGGGTTTAATTGTGAATATAATGTGATTACATATCACCAATAGTACACCACAGTCCTTTCAGGTATCTGTTATAGGCATCATCAATGTACCAGCTTTCAGTTATATTAATAGTGTGATTTCATATCACCATATAGTATAAGTCTTTCCAGGGTTAAATGTGTATGATTTATTCATATACATAGTAACATGTCTTTCAGGGTATATTTGTATATAAATGTGATCAATTCACCAGATAGTAACAAGTCTTTCAGGGATTTAGTTGTAGTATAATATGTGATTCATATTCACCAGTAGTAACAAGTCTTTCAGGGTTCATATTGTAATTATAAATGTGATTCCTCATCACAATGTAACACAGTCTTCCAGGGTTTATATTTGCTATATAAATTGATTCATATCACCGAATAGTAACAGTCTTTCCACAGCGGTTTGTAATATGAGTATATAAATGTGAGTTCATATCACCTAGTACACAGTCCTTTCCAGGGTTTAAATGTGTTACTAAATGTGATCATATCACCAATAGTAACAGGTCTTTCCAGTAATGTATAAGGTACCTACATTAGTTGTTATTATTAAATGATTCATCTCACCATAGTAACATGTCGCTTCCAGGGTATATTATTTGTATATAAAGTGCATTCAATCACCAATAGTAACACAGTCTTTCCAGGGTGTATATTTGAATATAATGTGATTATATCACCATAGTAAAGTCGTTTCCAGGTTCAATTTTGTATATAAATGTGTTCATATCACCTAATATAACACTAGTTTCCAGGGGTTAATGATTTGTATATAAATGTGATTAATATCACCAAGTAACGTTTACCAGCTTTGATTAAAGTGATCTATATCGTCAAGGGTTATATTTGTAATAAATTTCTTATATCACCAAGTAGTAACATAGTCTTCCAGGGTTTATATTTGATATATAAATTTTTTGTGATTGATATCACCATAGTAAATAGTGTCTTCAGGGTCATTTTTTGTATATAAATGTGGTTCAATCACAATAGAACAATCTTTCCAGGGTTATATTGTATAAGAATGGTATCATATCACCAATATTAAACATATCTTTCCAGGGTTATATTTGTATATAATGTGTTCATACACCCAATAGTAACACAGTCTTCCAGTGGTTTAATTTAGATTCAAAATGTGGTCATAATCACCATAGTGAACACAGTCATTTCAGGTTTATATTGTATATAAATGTGGTTCATATCACCATAGTTAGTAACATCAGATCTTTTCAGGGTTTATATTGTAATATAATTGCATTCATATGAACCAATAGTACCACAGTCCTTTCGGGTTTTATTTGTATATAAATGTATTCATATCACCAATAGTAATATAGTCTTTCCAGGGTTAATTTTTAGTAATGTGAATTTATATCACAATAGTAACCAGGCTTTCCAGGGCTTATATTTGTATAGAATTTGTGATTCATATACCAGTAGTAACACAGTCTTTCCAGGGCTTCATATTTGTATATAAATGTGATTCAATTTACCAATAGTAACACGTCTTTCCAGGATTTATATTTGTAATATAATGTGATTCTTTCTCAACCAATAGTACACAGTCTTCCAGGGTTTATATGTATATAAATGTGATTTCTATCAACGATAGAAACATCTTTCCGGGTTTATATTGTATATAAATTGTGATTCATATCACCAAGTGAGTCACAGTCTTTCAGCGGTTATATTTGAATATAAATGTGATTCATATCACCACATAGTAACAAGTCTTCAGGGTTTAATATTTGTATATAAATTAGTAATCATAATATTCCAGTCTTAGTTAATGTGTAATATAAATGTGATCATATCACCAAATAGAACAGGTCGTTCCAGGTCTATTTAGTATATAAATGGATTTCATATCACCAATGGTAAACAGTCCTTTCAGGGTTTTTATATTTGTATATAAATGTCATCATTCACATAGTACACAGTCTTTCCAGGATTATATTGATAATAAATGTGGTTCATTATCACCAATAATATTAAAGTCTTTCCAGGGTCAATTTGTGTATTATAAATTGGATCATATCCACCAATCGTAACAAGTCTTCCAGGGCTAATTTATATTAAATTTTGATTCATATCACCAATTAGTAAACACAGTCTTTTAGGGTTTATATTTGAGTATATAAATGTTCATTCATACACAATTTAACAAGTCTTTCCAGGTTTATATTTGATATAATGTGGTTCTATCACCAATAGTACTATAGTGTGCCGAGGGCATTTATATGTTAGATAAATGTGATTCATATCACATAGTAGTACAACTCAGGTTTAGTAATAAATGTCTTTCACAGTATTAAGGTTTTGATATATGTTGGTCTCACATAGAATCTTTCCGGTATTGATATTGTGATTATATCACCAATAGTAACCCAAGTCTTCCGGGTTTATATTTGTATATCAATGTGTTCATATCACCAATAGTAACACAAAGCTTCCGGGTTTGATAGTATTGCTATAATTTGGTTTCATAATCACCAGTCAGTTAACATAGTCTTCTCAGGTTTATATTTGAATATAAATTTTGAGTTCTTCACTAAATAGTACAGATAACTTTCCAGGGTTTATATTTGTATATAAATATGCATTATAGTCCAAATAGTAAACACAGTCCTTTCAGGGTTTAGATTTGTATATAAATGTCATTCATATCACATAGTTACCACAGTCTTTCCAGGGTTTACATTTGATATAATGTGATTTATATCACCATAGTAATCAGTCTTTCCAGGGCGTTAATATTTGTATAGAATTTGTGATTTCATATCACCAATAGTAACAACAGGTCTTTCAGGGCTTTATTTGTATATAAAATGTGATTCATATGTACAGTAACACAGTCTTTCCAGGAAATTTTATATTTGTATATAATGATGATTCATTCACCAATAGTAACAGTCTTTCCAGGGTAGTTATATTTGAATATAAATGTGATTTCTATCACCAATAGTAACATACGTCTTCCAGGGTTATATTGTATTAAATGTGATTCATATCACCAATAGTAACAGTCTTTCCAGGGTTTATATTTAATATAAATGTGTGATTCTATCACCAATAGTAACAGCTCTTTCCAGGGTTTTATATTTGTATATAAATGTGGTTCATATCAACTAATATTAAACACAGTCTTTCCAGGGTTAAATTTTCTGTATATAAATGATTATATCACCATAGTAACACGGTTTTCCAGGGCTAATATATTTTTTGTTATAAATGGGATTCATATCACCAATAGTACACAGTCCTTTCAGGGTTATATTTGTATATAAATTCATTCATATCACCAATAGTAACACAGTCTTTCAAGGTTTATATTGGAATATAAATGTGGTTAATCACCATAGTAATATAGTGTTCCAGGGTCAATTTTGTATATAAATGTGATTCATATCACATAGTACAAAGTTTTCCAGGGTTGGTTATTTATGATAAATGTTGATTCATATCACAATAGTAACATAGTCTTTCCAGGGTTTATATTTGATTAATAGCATGTGTTCATCACCAATAGTAACAGTCTTTAGGGTTTATATTTGTATATAAATGTGATTCATATCACCAATAGTAACATAGTCTTTCCAGGGTTTATATTTGTTATAAATGTGATTCATATCACCAAGTAGACACAGTCTTTCCAGGGTTATATTTGTATATAAATGTGGATTCATATCACCAATAGTAACACAGTCTTTCAGAGGTTATATTTGAATATAAATGTGGTTCATCACCCAAAGTATACAGTTCTTTCCAGGGTTTTATTTGTAGATAAATGTGATTTCATATCACCAATAGTAACATAGTCTTTCCAGGGTTTATATTTGTATATAAATGTGATTCATATCAACAATAGTAACCAGTCTTTCCAGGGGTTTATATTTGATATAAATGTGATTCATATCACCAGTAGTAACATAGTCTTTCCGGGTTTATATTGTATAGAATTTTGATTCATACACTAATGTAACACAGTCTTTCCAGGGTTTATATTGTTATATAAATGTGATTCATATCAACCATAGTAACACAGTCCTTTCAGGGTTATATTTGTATATAAATGTCATTCATATCACCAATAGTACCACAGTCTTTCCGGGTTTTATTTGTAATAAATTGATATATCACCATAGTAAATAGTCTTCAGGGTTAATTTTGTATAGAATTTGATTCTATCACAATAGTAACACGGTCTTTTCAGGGCGATTATATTTGTATATAAATGTGATGTATATTACCAGTAGTAACACAGTCTTTCCAGGGATTTATATTTGTATATAAATGTTTGATTCATTTCACCAATAGTAACAGTCTTCAGGGTTTATATTTGAATATAAATGTGGATTTCTCACCAATAGTAACACATCTTTCCAGGGTTATATTTGTATATAAATGTGATTCATATCACCAATAGTAACAGTCTTTCCAGGGTTTATTTGGAATATAAATGTGATTCATATCACCAATAGTAACATCAGTCCTTCGGGTTTATATGTATATAAATGTGATTCATTCACCAATAGTAACATATCTTTCCAGGGTTAATATTGTATTAAATAGTTAAATAGTCATTCCAGGGTAGTTTGTATATAATGTGATCATTCACCAATAGTACAGTATTTCCAGGGTTATATTGTATATAAATGTGATTCATATCCAAATAGTAACATAGTCCTTCAGGGTTTATATTTGATTAAATGTGATTCATATCACCAATAGTAACACAGTTCTTTCCGGGTTACTATTTGTATTATAAATAGTAACTAGTCTTCAGGGTTTTATATTTGTATAAATTGATTCATCACAATAGTAACAGTCTTTCCAGGGTTTATATTTGTATATAAATGTGATTCATATCACCAATAGTAACACAGTCCTTTCAGGGTTTATTATTTGTAATAAATGTCATTCATATCACCATAGTACCACAGTCTTTCCAGGGTTTATTTGTATATAAATGTGATTATATCACCAATAGTAACCAGTCTTTCCAGGGTTATTGTGTATAGAATTTGATTCATATCACCAATAGAACACAGTCTTTCCAGGGTTATATATTTGTATATAAATGTGATTCGATTACAGTAGTAACACAGTCTTTCCAGGATTAATTTGTATATAAATGTGATTCATTTCACCAATAGTAACAGTCTTCCAGGGTTATATTTGAATATAAATGTGATTTCTATACCAATAGTCAACACGTCTTCCAGGGTTTATATTTGTATATAATGTGATTCATATCACCAAATAGTAACATAGTCATTTCCAGGGTTTATATTGATATAAATGTGATTCATATCACCAATAGTAACATAGTCTTTCAGGGTTTATATTTGTATATAAATGTGGTTATACACAATATAAGAAGTCTTTCCAGGGTTAATATTTGTATATAAATGTTGATTCATATCACCAATAGTAACAGTCTTCCAGGGTAATATTTGTATATAAATGTGTTCATATCACCATAGTAACACAGTCTTTCAGGGTTTTAATTTGTATATAAGTGTATTCATCACCAATAGAACACAGTCTTCCAGGGTTTATATTTGGATATAAATGTGGTTCATATCACCAATAGTAACAAGTTTTCCAGGGTTATTTTTGTATATAAATGTGCATTCATTCACCAAATAGTACACATGTACCTTTCCAGGGTCTATATTTGTATATAAATTTTGATTCAGATCACCAATAGTAACACAGTCTTTCGGGTTTAATTGAATATAAATGTGTCATCACCAATAGTAACAGTCTTTCCAGGGTTTATATTTGATATAATGTGATTCATATCACCAAAGTAAATCATCGTGATTTCCAGGGTTTATATTTGTATATAAAGGATCATCATCACCATAGTAACATAGTCTTTCCAGGGTTTATTTTTATAAATTGTTCATATCACCAATAGTAACACAGTCTTTCAAGGTTTTATTTGATATAAATGTGGTCATAACCAATAGTAAAACAGTTTCGTTCAGGGTTTTAATTTGTATATAAATGTTGATTCATATACACGCAATAGGTAACATAGTCTTTCACAGGGTTTATTTTGTATATTAAATGTGATTCATATCACCAATGTAAACACAGTCTTTCCAGGGTTATATTTGTATATAAAGTGATTCATATCACCAGTCGTAGTCACATAGTCTTTCCAGGGTTTATTGGTATGAATTTGATTCTATACAATAACGTATCACAGTCTTCCAGGGTTTAATTTGTATATAAATGGATTATATCACCAATGTAACACAGTCCTTTCAGGGTTTAATTTGTATATAATGTCATTCATATCACAATAGTACCACAGTCTTCCAGGGTTTATATTTGTATATAAATGTGATTTTATACACCAATAGTAAAGTCTTTCCCAGGGTTTTTATATTTGTATAGCATTTTGATTCATATCACCAATAGTAACACAGGTCTTTTCCAGGGCTTATATTTGTATATAAAGTGATTCATATACCAGTAGTAACACAGTCTTTCCAGGATTTATATTTATATAAATGTGATTACATGTTCACAATAGTAAACAGTCTTCGGGTTTATATTTGAATATTAAATGTAGATTTCTCTCAACAATCTAAACATTTCAGGGTTAATTGAGATAAAGTGATCATCACCATAGTAAAGTTTTCAGGGTATTTTGATATAAATGATTCATATCACCAATAGTAACAAGTCTTCAGGGTTTATATGTGTATAAATTGATTATATCACCAATTAGTAACAGATCTTTCCATGGAGTTAATATTGTATATAGAAATTTAGTAACCAATCAGTATTCCAGGGTTAGGATTGTATATAATGTGATTCATATCACCAATAGTAACAGTCTTTCCAGGGTTAATATTTGTATATAAATGTGATTCAGATCACCAGTAGAACACTAGTCTTTCCAGGGGTAATTTGTATATAAATGTGATTCATATCACAATAGTAACACAGTCTTTCCAGGGTTTAATTTGTATATAAAAGTGATCAATCCCAAGAGACACAGTCTTCAGGTTTATATTGTATTAAATTGTTCATACACATATAACACAGTCTTTCCCGGGTAAATTGTATATAAATGTGATTCATAATCACCAATAGTAAACACGGTCTTTCCAGGGGCTAATATTGGTTATAAAATGTATTCATTATCACCAATAGAGAACACAGTCCTTTCAGGGTTTATATTGTATATAAATGTCATTCATATCACCAATAGTAACACAGTCTTTACAGGGTTATATTGAATATAAATGTGGTTGATATCACCAATAGTAATATAGTGTTCCAGGGTCATTTTTGTATAAATGGATTCATATCCATAGTAACATATCTTTCCAGGTTTAATTTGTGATATAATGGTTCATATCACAATAGTACACAGTCTGTCAGGGTTTATATTTGAATATAAAGGTTCATCCCAATGTAACATAGTCTTCCAGGGTTTTATTGTTATAAATGTGATTCATATACACAATAGTAACAAGTCTTTCCAGGGTTTATTTGTATATAAATGTGATCATATCACCAAATAGTAACACAGTCTTTCCAGGGTTTATATTTGATATAAATGTGGATTTCATATCACCAGTAGTAACATGTCTTTCCAGGGTTTATATTTGTATAGATTTTGATTCATATCACAATAGTAACACAGTCTTTCAGGGGTTTATTTGTATATAAATGTGATCATATCACCAATAGTAACACCGTCCTTTCAGGGTTTATATTTGTATATAAAATGTGCATTCATATCACCAAAAGTACCACAGTCTTTCCAGGGTATTATTTGTATATAAATGTGATTTATATCACCAATAGTAACATTAGTCTTTCCAGGGTTAATATTTGTATAGAATTTGATTCATATCACCAATAGTAACACGTCTTTCCAGGGCTATATTTGAATAAATGTGATTCTATACATAGTAAGTATTCCACTTAGGTTCTCATATCAAGTAAACTGTTGTATTAAATTGATCACGGACTTGAATTAGTCTTGAGACGTCGATAGTATCCGACTGCTTTTCAGAGACTGTACAGAACTGGTACATATGCACAGATCTAGTACTAATTGCCCAGATTTTGACATAAAGTCTATCTGAATTGAGAAAGCCAGTCGGAAGACTAGCGAAACGTTCTTCAAGAAAGTATCATTTCATTAGTCAGTTGATTAATTGATATCACCAAAGAACAGTTTTCAGGGATTATATTTGTAATAAATGTGATTCATTCACCAATAGTAACAGTCTTTCCAGGGTTTATATTGAATATAAATGTGATTCTATCACCAATAGTAACACAGTCTTTCCAGGGTTTATATTGTATATAAAGTGATCATATCACCAATAGTAACAGTCTTTCCAGGGTTTATATTTGAAATAAATGTGATTCATATCACCAATAGTAACAGTCTTTCCAGGGTTTTAATTTGTAATATAAATGTGATTCATATCACCAATAGTAACACGTTTTCCAGGGCTATATTTATATATCAATGTATCATATCCAATGTAACCAGTCTTTCAGGGTTTATATTTGTATATAAATGTCATTCATACACCAATAGTAACACAGTCTTTCCAGGGTTTATATTTGTATATATAATGTGGTTCGATATCACCAACGTAATACAGTGTTTCCAGGGTAATTTTTGTATATAAAATGTGATTCAATCACCAATAGTAACATAGTCTTTCCAGGGTTTATATTTGTATAAATGTGATTCATATCACCAATAGTAACACAGTCTTTCACAGGGTTTATATTTGTAATAAATGTCGGTTATATCACCAATAGTAACATCGTCTTTCAGGGTTTAATTTGAATATAATGTGGTTCATCACCAATAGTAACAGTTTTCCAGGGTTTATTATTTGTATAGAATTTTGATTCATATCACCAATAGTAAACACAGTCTTTCCAGGGTTTAATTGTATATAATGTGATTCATATCACCAATAGTAACCCAGTCCTTCAGGGTTTATATTGATATAAAATGTATTCATATCACCAATAGTATCAGTCTTCCAGGGTTTTTATTGACATAAAATGTGATTTATATCACCAATAGTAACATAGTCTTTCCAGGGTTAATATTTGTATAAATTGATTCATATCACCATAGTAACACGATCTTTCCAGGGGCGTATATTTGTATATAAATGTATCATATTTACCAAGTAGTAACACAAGTCTTTCCAGGATTATATTTGTATATAAAATGTGATTCAATTCACCAATAGTAACAGTCTTTCCAGGGGTTTATATTTGAATAAATTGATTTCTATCACCAATAGTAACACAGTCTTCCAGGGTTGTATATTTGTATCATAAATGTGATTCATATCACAATAGTAACAGTTTTCCAGGGTTTATATTTGAATATAAATTGTGATTATATCACCAATAGAACACAGTCTTCGGGTTTATATTGTATAAATGTGATTCATATTCACCAATAGAACATAGTCTTTCCAGGTGTTATTTTGTATATAATAGTAACAGATTCCAGGGTTAGTATTGTATAAATGTGATTCCTATCACCAATAGAACATAGTCTTTCCGGGTATATTGATATATAAATGTGATTATATCACCCAGTAGTAATAACAGGTCTTTCAGGGTCTTATTTGTATATAAATGTGATGCATATCACCAATATAACCACAGTCTTTCCAGGGTTTTATATTTGTAAAAATGTATTATATCACCAATAGTACACAGTCTTTCCAGGGTTTATATTTTGTATATAAATGTGGTCATATCACTAATAATAACACAGTCTTCCAGGGTTTATATTTGTATATAAATGTGATTCATATCACCAATAGTAACACGGTCTTTCCGGGCTAATATTTTATATAAATGTGATTCATATCACAATAGTAAACACAGTCCTTTCAGGGTTATTATTTGTATATAAATGTCATCATCACCAATAGTAACATAGTCTTTCCAGGGTTTATATTTGAATATAAATGTGGTTGATATCAACCAATGTAATATGGTGTTCCAGGTCAATTTTTGTATATTAAATGTGATTAATACACAGAATAGTAACAAAGTTTCAGGGTTAATATTTGTATATAAATGTGATTTCATTCACCAATAATAAACAGTCTTTCCAGGATGATATTTTGTATATAATTGTGATTCATATCACCAATAGTAACATAGTCTTCCAGGGTCATATTGTATATAAAGTGTATTTCTATCCCCAAAGTAAACATAGTCTTTCCAGGTTATATTTGTAATAAATGTGATTTCATGATCCCAATAATAACACAGTCTTTCCAGGGTATATTTGTATATGTAAAGGTGATCATATCACCCAATAGAAACACCTTTAGTCTTCCAGGGTTATATTTGTATAAAACTGTCATTATATCACACCAATAGTATACACAGTCGTTCCAGGGTTTATTATTTGTATTATAAAGTGATTTCTATCACCAATTAATGAGTAAAATAGGATTTGTCAGGGTTATATTTGAATATAAATGTGATTCATATCACCAATAGTAACACAGTCCTTTCAGGGTTTATATTTGTATATAAATGTCATTCATATCACCAATAGTAACATAGTCTTTCCAGGG
>JAACNH010000907.1:77439-94287 GCA_019447015.1 Hymenochirus boettgeri | reverse complement strand
TAGTGTCCCATCAGTTTATAATCAACCTCCTCCTGCACTGACCAGTTTATTTGCTACATTTAATTTTTTAATTCTATTAGTTAAGATGTGTTTAATGAACATTTCCGATGTTTTATATCAGTGTTCTGTCCCTTTCAATTTCAAAGCAGAATGAGTCATGTTCTGACTAGAACCTGGTTTCAGCCTGGATCTCCCAGTTGGAGGGGGGACAACATGAAGGATATCATGGAGAACAGCATGGAGGAATGCAGAATTACATAAGGGATATCATTGAGCACTGCATGGAGGAATGCAGAATTACATAAGGGATATCATTGAGGACTGCATGGAGGAATGCAGGATTACATGGAGGATATCATTAAAGACTGCATGGAGGAATGCAGAATTACATGGAGGATATCATTGAGGACTGCATGGAGGAATGCAGGATTACATGGAGGATATCATTGAGGACTGCCTGGAGGAATGCAGGATTGCATGGAGGATATCATTGAGGACTGCATGGAGGGCTAAAATCCTCATTTCTCTGGCTAACTGTTGATCCAGAGGAAGGCAAAAAAAAAACACACCAAATTTATGAACGGGGGAAAAAATTCATTCCTGACTCCAAGTGGCAATGGGGAACATATTGCCCTGATCAACTCTACTTTATAGATCATACCAGAACTGCAACATTCCTTTGTTGCCAGAAACTCATCCAGCTTTTTTGGAAACTGGACCAATGAACCTGCCATTACAATGTCCATGGAAACGACAGTTCCAATAGCTTTACCGTTCTCACAGTGAAAAAAACCCTTTCCGAGCTGAAGCCTAAACCTTTTTTCTTCCAAGTCTTAAGGGAGTCCTCGTGTCCTTTGACATTGTTCTATTGGTGACCAATGCCCCCCAGAGATAGTTATTGTATGGCCCGTTAATGTATTTATACACAGTAATCATATCCCCACGCAAGCGGCCTCTTTTCTTCCAGACGTACAAAGTTGTAAGTTACAGTCTTCTTCAATATTCATCTCCCCAATCCCCTTATTAATTTAGTGCCCTTCTCTGAACCTTACCATCTCAAAAAGTCATTGTTTTTGTGTAAACAGGATTCCAAAATTGCACTGCATATGTCAAATTGAGGCCTTACCAATGTTGTATAGAGGGAGAATTACATCTTCCCCTTGAATCCATTACCTCTCTTTATACAAGACAATACCATGCTGGCTCTGGCTGTAACTCCTGTGGCACTGCTTGCTACCTCTTTAAGTTGTTATCCACCAAAAATCCAAGATCCCTTTCCAAACAGGATGATCATTAAAACAGATGCCATTATAGTATAACGTAAGTAAGTGAGTAATATAACAATATAGCAAAGGATATAGTATATTTGTATAATAGTATAGTAAAGGCTGTTTTAGTATTATATTTAGTATAATTATATTGTAATATATATAATATATAATAGTGTAGTTAAGTCTACAAATAGTATAGTATAGTTAAGGGTATACCAGTAGAATAGTGATATAAAAAATGTAGTAGTAGTGATTAATTAGTGTAGTAAAGGCTAAAGTAGTATAGTTAAGTTTATAGTAGTATACTAAAGAGTATAGTTGTAAAATAGTCATAAAGGCAATAGTAGTAGTAGTAGCATATAAAAGTCTGTACTAGTAGCAGTATATGAGTAAAACTAAAGGCTATAAAATTATGGTAATAGGAATAGTAGTAGTATTTAAAAAGAGCAGTCAGTAATAAAGGAGTAAAGTAAAAGCTACAACAGTATTGCGAATGGTATAGTATTATAGTAGTATAGTAAAGACTACTACTAGTAGAACTTTTAAAGCTATTCAATGAACTTGCCATTACCACATCTGCTAAAGAAACCTTTCCTAACCTGAAGATTAAACTTCTTTTCTTCCAACCTTAAAGGAGTCCCTGTCCTCTGATGTGGAAGATTAGGATAATAAAGACGATACCGACCCGCCTAGGTTATAGAAGTTTAAACATAAGGTGGAGGTGTCACCTTTAACTAGTATTATAGTAGTATATTCATTTTAGCTGTTAGAATAGAGGTGAATTAAATGCCTATCTATAGTAGTGAGTATTGTAAAGGTACTATAGTAATATATTGTTAATGTTATAGTAGAAGTATAGCAATATAGTAAGGGGTTAGTAGTATAGTATATTTATGGGTGAGATTTAAGACTGTAGTAGAGAAGGTTGTTATAGTAGTAGTTAATAAAGGGTGAGTAAAGGGTATATAAGTATAGGCAAATGGTAAAGTAGGAAGTACGTAAAGGTGTTTATAATTCTATGATATGTGGTATATAATCCTCTATTAGTATATTCCACGTGTAACAATCCACCCTAAATACTCTCTATAAGATCCCATCATCTGTAACATCCACCTATAATACCTCCTATTAAGATCCATCATCCTCACACGTAACAAATCCATCTAAAACCTCTCTATAAATCCATTCCTCCATGGTAAAAATCCACCTAAATTACCTCTATAAGATCATAATTCCTTCACGAACAATTCCTCCTAAAATACCCTCAATCCATCATGTGAACATCCACCTCGATTAAATAGCCTCTCTATAATAGTCCATCATCAGTAAGCAACAATCCACCCTACCTAAAAAACCTCTTCTAAATGATCCATCATCAGAACAATCCATCTAAAATACCTTTCTATAAATAATCATCCATGGTAACCATCCCACTCTAAAAATACCTCTCTATAAGATTCCATCATCGTAGTACACACCCATCTAAAATACCGTTTCTATAAGATTCATCATCCAGTGGATAACAATCCACACTAAAAATACCTCTCTATAAGCCCATCATCACAGAACAATCCATCTAAATAACCTCTCTTATTAATATCATAATACAGAGTAACAATTCACTAAAAAGACCCTCATAAAACCCTCATCAGTAACCAATCATCTAAAATACCTCTCTATAAATCCATCATCGCAAGTAACAATCCACTAAAATACACGCTCTATAAGCATCCAAACATAACAATCCATCTAAAATTACCTCTCTATACAGATCCAATCATCAGTAAACAATCCATCTAAAATTCCTCTATGATAAGATCCATCCCCTCAGTAGTAACACATCCACCTAAAATCCTGTATAAGATCCATATCAGTAACTCTTAACCTCCTGATCCACCACGATACCAATAAACTAAATTACCTCTGCTATAAGATCCAATCATCAGTAACAATCCACTAAAAATACCTCTCTATAAGATACATCGACAGAACCACATCACCGAAATACCTCTCGATAAGATCCATCAGCCCAGTAACAATCACCCTAAAATACCAAGATCAGCCGCGCAGATAAGCACCGAAGGAGCGTCGAGACCAGTAGCGACATCCACAAAAATACCGCGCGAGCTAGTAATACATGCAGCAGCACTAAACGCTGAAAGCCTCACACAGGAAAAAGCCTCACTAAAGATCGCCATAATCGCAGCGCAAACCTAAAACATAAGCTCTAACTCCCGCATAACAGACCCTAGACCTCTCATAGATCCAAGCATCAGTAACAATGTCCACCTAAAATTCCTCTCGCTATAAGATTACATCATCAGGTAAACAATCCACCTAAAAACCCTCTACTAGTATAAAGATCCTCATCAGTAACAATCCACCTAAAATACTCTCTCGCATAAGATCCATCATCAGAAACAATCCACTCTAAAATACCTCTCTATAAGCATCCTATCTCCTCAGTGAACAATCAAACATCACCATATTAAAGATCCTCTAGTAAATCAACCAAAATATCTCTAAAATCACATCATCTTCGGAAAAAATCCAACGCTAAAAACCTTCTCTTAAGTATCCATCATCAGTAACAATCCATCTAAAATACCATACTCTATAATACGCACATGTAACAATTCCATCTAAAATACCTCTCTATAAGCCTTACATCGTAACCCCAATCCAATATCCACGCGGGAAGATCCAGCCCTCCGGAACGCACTAAAAATACCTCTCTATAAACCATCCCCTCAGTAGTAACCAAGCCACCTAAAAACCTCTGGATAAGATCCTGTCAGTCAGGAAACAATCCACAAAATACCGCCAGGTAAGTAGCCAAGGATATCTCAGTAACAATCCATCTAAAGTACCTCTATAATATCCATCATCAGTAACAATCCATCTAAAATACCTCTCTATAAAGATCCATCCTTTGATCTCAGTAAAAATCCATAGAAACTACCTCTGTATAATTATCCATAATCAGTAACAATCCACCTTAAAAATAAACCGATTCCTATAAGATCAATCCCTCCCCTCCAGTAAAATAGCCACAAAATACCTCTCTATAAGATCATTAATCAGTAACATCCTACCCTAAAATAACCTCTCTAAGAATCCATCTCTCCGCAGTAACAATCCCATAAAAACATCTCTATAATATCCATCATCAGTAACAATCCCCTTAAAATACCTCTCTAGTAGAGTCCATAGTCGAGTAACAATCCATCTAAAAATATCCCTAAATTCATATCAGACAAATCCATCTAAATCTCCTAAAGTCCTACACACATAACAATCCTAAAATCCTCTCTATAAGAGTCATCTTCTCAATCATCAACCTAAATAACCCTTAACAGAACCCGATCATCCATCAGAGCACATCACCTAACATAACTATGTAGAATAGCCATCCAGTAAAATATTAAAAACCGCTCTATAAGATTCATCATCCTCTCGTAACAATCCACCTAAAAATACCCTGTATAATATCCCATCATCAGCTACACACATCCCCTAAAAATAATTACCCTTCTATAATGATCATCTCTCTCTTAGTAACAATACACCTTTCAAATAAATACCTCTCGTATAAGTATCCTCTCATCAGTACATCCACCTAACTAAACTCTTATAAGATCCATATACTCAGTAAACAATCCACCGAAAATACCTCCCTATAAGATCCATCATCAGTAACAAATCACACCTAAAATAACCTCTTTTCGAGATCCATCATAAGTCAATCCCCAAATTTCTAAGTCAACACAGTAAACAGATCCACCTAAAATACCTTCTCTATAAGATCATCATTCAGTAACAATGCCACCTAAAATCCTTTCTATAAGATCCATCATCAGAGTAACCATCCACCTAAAATACTCTACTTCTATAAGATCCATCATCAGTCAACAATCCACCTAAATACCTCTCTATAAATCCATTCAGCAGTAAACAATCCACCTAAAATACCTCTCAGAAGAATCTACGCTCCAGTAAACAATTCCCTAAATACTCCTAAAAGTCATCTAGTACACCTTGCTCTATAAGACCATCATCAGGGTAACAATCACCTAAAATACCCTCTAAAGAGCCATCATCAGTAAACAATCCACCTAAAATACCTCTCTATAGATCATCTCCCTCAGTAAAATCCACCTAAATACCTCTCATAAGATCCATTCATCAGAAATCTAACAATCCACCTAAATACCTCTCTATAAGATCTCATTGTACACTGTAACTATCTGTATTATGATGATTCCCAATCCTTGGAGATGAGGGTTCCCTAAACCAAATGAGTTAGGCTGAGTGTTAGGCACTTTCCATGGTTAATGCACCACTCCTTCAAAATACAATTAATCTTTCCATTACAAACTGGCTGGAGGAGCGATTATTTACCATTGGACTATTATAGGGGAATTGATTGTAGATGAAGCTAGGCTTTCACATCACCACGGTGTTTACTGCGGTCTTTTAGAGATGAATGTTTGTCCTTATGATTGCTGTCAGTAGTTTTTGACACTAACACAGTTAAACAAGGTATGAAAGGAATGGATCTGTGTAGAAACAGCGCCACCTGAGTGCTGTTCTATTAACATTAATATTAACCTGCGCTTGGTGTGTGAAATTGGGGCGTCTGATAATCTTATCAGTAGTACCAGTGGCGGTCCAGAGAGACTTGAATAAGGCTTTGAGGCCGACCACAATGCCACAAATGACAAAGAAATGGACAAAAAAAAAAACGCAGAGTGAATTTGCATGGTTGTTTGAAACACGAGAACGCCAGTGCAGACAGGATTTTCAATCACAAATGAACAGGGAATTGGGATCAAAGGACAGGACTAACGGGTTGGGTCTCGTGGTGGTGTCCAAATCACAGCAAACCAATTTTTCCCATGGGGATAGATCACGGCATTAGAGCCCCCTCTAAACTCTCCTGTCCCTGTGTGATTATTTACACGGATAACCAGTGAAGTGTTTGTCTCCTTAGTTTTAAAGCTTTACAGGACATTATGTATAAAAATTTATTAGAAATAAATCAATACCAGTAAACATATGTGATCATCATTAGCTTATAATCAGTTTTCTAAATCATATACCATTCAAAAGGATTAGGAGGATCACAGGTGTCCATCCAGTTATACATATAACATCAAAGAGATAGAGGTTCCATAGTGTCCATCAGTTTATAATCAATACATCAAAGAGATAGGGTTTCCATAGTGCCCACAGTTTATAATTTTATAATACAAACGAGATTGAGGTTCCATAGTGTCCATTTCAGTTTTATAATTATATACTCAAAGAGATACGAGGTTCTCATAGTGCCCCCCAATCAGTTTATAATCATATACATCAAGATAGGATAGTGTTTCCATATGTCCCCCAATAGTTTATAATCACCCTAACATACCAAGACGATAGGTTCCATAGTCTGTCCCATCAGTTCCTTCCTATAATTATATACATTCAAAGAGATAGCGGTTCCATTAGGGTTCCATCAGTTTATTTTAATTATTATACCACTCAAAGAGGTAGAGGGTCGAGTTCCATATGCCCCTCAGTCTTATAATCACTATTACATTAAAAGATAGGTTACCATAGTGTCCCCATCATTGAATAATTCATTAGACATTCATAAGGATGACGGTCCCATAGTGTCCCCATCAGTTTATAATTATAACATCAAAGAGATAGGGTT
Organism: Hymenochirus boettgeri; assembly: GCA_019447015.1. Classification (NCBI taxonomy): domain Eukaryota; kingdom Metazoa; phylum Chordata; class Amphibia; order Anura; family Pipidae; genus Hymenochirus; species Hymenochirus boettgeri. The sequence continues at coordinate 87,312 of JAACNH010000907.1, read as the reverse complement.
CCATCCCAGTGTTACCCACCTTCATTTATTTAAGTCAAAGTTTAAGTCTCAATATCATCTGGTATTATATACATCAACAGAGATAGAGGTTCCATAGTGTCCATAAGTTTAATTAACTACATCAAAGGAGATCAGGTTCCTAGGTTTCACATCATGATTACTAATATATACACTCAAAGACGATATAGTAGGTTCCATAGGTGTCCATTCAGTTTACTAATCATGAACATTCAAAGAGATAGGATGGTTCAGTAGTGTCCATTCAGTTTATAATCATCACTATCAAAGAGATAGGTCATAGGTTCATCAGTTTAATGCAATACCAAGGTTGAAGGTGCCAGTGTCCCATCAGTTTATAATCAATTTATACATCAAAAGAGATAGATGGGATTCCATAAGTGTCCCTCAGTGTCTGTATAATTTAATCATAATCAAAGAGATAAGAGGTTCCATAGTGTCCCATCAGTTTATAATTATACTACAATCAAAGAGATAGATTTCCGAGGTTCCATAGTGCCCCATAAGTTTATAATTGCATAACATCAAGAGATAGGTTCCCATAGTTGTCCCAATCAGTTTAAAATCAATACATAAGAGATAGACGGTTCCATAGTGTCCCATCAGTTTATAAGTTATTAACATTCAAGAGATAGATTTGGTTCCATAGTTGTTCCAATCAGTTTATAAATTATATAAGATCAAAGAGAAGAGGTTCCATAGGTGCCCCCATCAGTTCCTATAATCATATCATCAAATGAGATAGGTCTCCCATAGTCCGTGTCCCATCCCCTAGTTATAATTCATATACATGCTAAAGAGATAGAGGTTCCATAGTGTCCACAGTTTATAATCATATTACATCAAAGAGATAGGTTCCATAGTGTCCATCAGGTTTATAATCATTATACATCAAAGAGGATAGAGGTCATAGTTCCCCTATATATAGTGCACAAGAACTAGGTTCCTATGTCTCAGTTTATCATATACATCAAACGAGATAAGGTTCCATAGTGTCCCATCAGTTTATAACTTATACAATCAAAGAGATAAGGTTCCATAGCGGTCCCATCAGTTATATGTATAATCTCATACACTCAAAGAGGATAGAGGTTCCATTAGTGTCCCATTCAGTATTATATTATATACATCAAAGCGAAGAGGTTCCCATAGTGTCCCATCAGTTTATAATCTTATACATCCAAAGAGATTAGAGGTCTTCATAGCTGGTCCCATCAGTTTATAATATCTATACATCAAAGAGCGTGGATAGAGGTTTCCATAGGTTGTCCAATCAGTTTATAAATTATATACATCAAAAGAGATAGAGGTTCCATAGTGTCCCATTCCGTCTTATAATTATATACATCAAGAAGACCTAGAGGGTCATTAGTCTCTCCATCAGTTTATAATATATATTATCAAAGTTAGATGAGGTTCCAAGCTGTTACCATCCGTTTATAATACTTAACAGTCAAATAGATAGGTCCATAGGCCCATCGTTGACTTATCTACAAGTTCCCCCCATAAGAGGTCAATGTGTCACCATTCAGCTCTTCATTAATCATATACATCAAAAGACGATAGAGCGTTCCTATGAGTGTCCCATCAGTATAATTATATACATTCAAAGAGGATAGAGGTTCCATAGTGTCCCATCAGTTTATAATAATAACATCAAAGAGATAGAGGTGCCATAGTGTCCATGCATTTATAATCAATATACATCAAAGAGATAGAGGTTCCCATAGTGTCCCATCAGTTATATTATATACATCAAAGAGGAGATAGAGGTTCCAAGTTGTTCCCATACAGTTATATTCTATATACACAAAGACCGATAGAGGGTCCCATAGTGTCACCCATCGTTATAATCATATACATTAAAAGAGATAGAGGTTCCATAGGTGTCCCCATCACGTTAAATCATATACATCAAAAAGAGGGATTAGGGCCTTCCATGGTCCCATCTGTTTATAATTTATATACATCAAAGAGATTAGAGGTCATAGGGTGTCTCATACAGTTTATAGATCTTATAATCAAAAAGAAGAGGTTCATGAGTGTCCCATCAGTTTATAATTACTATACCTCAAAGAGATTAAAGGGTTCCATTGTCCCATGCAGTTTTAGTTAAATTCATCTTACATCAAGAGATAGAGGTTCCATAGTGTCCATCAGTTTATAATTATTACAGACAAAGAGATAGAGGTTCATAGGTGTCCCATCAGTTTAATACTATATACATCAAAGAGATAGGAGGTTCCTTAGTGTCCACATACAGTTTATAATCAACCTCCTCCCTGCAACTGACCAGTTTATTTTGCTACATTTAATTTTTTAATTCTATATTAGAGGTGTTTAATGAAACATTCCGCATGTTGTTTTATATACTCAGTGTTCTGTCCCTTGTATTTCCAAAGACGAATGAGGTCATGTTCGACATAGAACCCTGGTTTCAGCTGGATTTCCTCCCACCGTTGGAGTGGGGGGGACAAAAATGAAGGATCTCATGGAAACAGCCATGGAGGAATGGGAAGGGATCTCGAGATTCAGAATGGGAGGATGCGGGGATATCAGGAGGAATTCATGTGCGGATGCAATGGAGGAATAATCTGAGGATGCCATGAGGAAAGGGATCTGAGATATCATTGAGGGATGTTCAGTGGGAAAAATGCAGGATTACATGGAGGCCCATATTCATGAGGGACCTGACATGGAGGGAATGCAGAATTAAATGGAGGATATCATTGGAGACGAATGGAAGGACAGGATTGCAGGATAACATGGAGGACCTATCATTGAAGGACTGCAGGGGGATGGAATCTGCAGATATTTACATGGAGGATATCATTGAGGACTTGCATGGAGAAGAGGATTAGAGGATATCAGGTATGCATGGCGGATCATGGGAGGATGGATCATGGGGAATGATGAAATGCGGGATTCATTGTGAAGGACATGAAGGAACTGCGGAAAGCAGAATTGCTATGGAGGATATCATTGAGGGATGCATGCCGATGGGCATGCAGATGCATGAGGAATATCATTGAGGGACCGCATGGCAGAATGCAGAATTGCAGGAGTGATATCATTGAGGATCGCATGGAGGTGCTAATGCATGAATTATGACACATGGAGGAATTGCGTGCCATGAGGATATCTAGGCAGTGGAAGGATGCAGAAATTACATGGGAGGATATTCATTGAGGACTGCACGGAGATAGCAGAATCTGGGATCTTATTGGACTGCATGGAGAGCAGATTCTAGGTAGATAGAAGTTGCATGGGGGACTGCATGGAAAAATGAAGGACTGCATAGAGGAAAGCAGGATTGCATGAATGATCTCATAGAGGATTACATAGAGGACTATTCTTAGACAGATTTTTGTATGGGAGAGTTGCCCCCATGTAGGATATCAGTGAAGGAATAGAGGGATTTTGACATATTTGAGGACAAACATTAAGGATTGCATGGCGTAGATGGATGCTGCGAGAATATCACGGAGGAATGGAGAATTGCAGAGAGGACTATATGCGGGTGGTTTAATGGGCTCATGGGAGGAAATATAATGCTATGGTTTACGAGTCTGTCGCAGGAGAGAAAGGCAATTACTGGCGGAGAAGCCCAGAGAAAGCTGGTGAAGGAGGCAGCTCTTGCTGGCAGAAACTCCAGAAGGTGAGGTAGGTAAGTACATATGTGAGGACAGCTGTGGGGTTGAGTAGTTAAATGCATCGATGGGGGTCATGGCATGGTCGTTCAGTTACAAATTTCCAGCATGTGTTCAGTCATTGGAAAAGGCAGGATAAACGTGGTTATACCCCTACCAGACCATGGGGTGTGTAAACTGTGTCTTAGACTTGTGCTTTAAATACAAAATTAAAACTTGGTTTGGATTACATTTTTTTAAATCTCATGGGGGATATATTATTGGAAGATGACCCCTTGGTCTTGTAATTGGTGTTGATATGCCATTTCCTGCGTCCCACCCTGGTACAGTAAGGTACGTGTTATAGTATAGTCAATGAAGTCGGTTCCCCAATGGTTACATGGAAGTTTTGGTTGAGCTGGTGTGGGTAAGTATTTGGAAAATGTGGTCAAACTCCCAAATAAGAAAGAAATTAGATATGATGAATGGCAAGTGCATGTCCATCATAGGACCACAGTATTTGTAATATCACAACTCACATACCAAATCAAGCATATATGAACAAGGAAAGTGTTAACTTGCTTTTATCCAAGACAACCAGAGAAATGCTGGAGGTGTGGGTCATCATGATGGCCTCAAAATATGTCCCCATGTGTTGAACCAAATAGAGGGGAGCTGTGAAACAGAATAGCAAGTGGTCCCAGCTATAGAGGAGGAATGTAATGCACATGGTTGAGCAGCGTTCCAGTCCAAACTGGGTGAGAGCAGCAAAGTCCCAGGGATTAAAGGCTAGTACACCCCACATATATCCTACTCACCCTTGTCCATAAGTCTGTCTACTAACGTCAAGTTTTTTATTTGCCTTGTCCCCTCCCACCTCCCAATTTCAGTGAGAGGAGCCTCCTAACTATAGGATGAAATCCAGTGGGAGGAGACTCTTACTATAGGATGAGATCCAGTGGGAGGAGACTCCTTACTATAGGATGAGATCCAGTGGGAGGAGACTCCATTACTATAGGATTGAAAGCCAGTGGGCAGGAGACTCTTACTATTGGATGAAATTAAGAGTGGGGAGAAAGCCTCCGTTACTATAGGATGAAAATCCAGTGGAGGAGCTCTTACTATAGGATGAAATACAGTGGGAGGAGACTCCTTACTATTAGGATGAAATCCAGTGGGAGGAGGGGGACTCTTACTATAGGATGAAATCCAGTGGGAGGAGACTCTTACATAGGATGAGAGATCCCAGTGAGGAGGAGACTCCTTACTATAGGATGATGAAATCCAGTGGAGTGAGGACTCCTTACTTAGGATGAGATCAGTAGAGGGGGAGGAGACTCCTTACTATAGGAATTAAAATCCAGTGGAGGAGACTCCTTTACTATAGATGATCATGGAGGAGATCTCAGAGAAATCGGGGAGGAGACTCCTTACTATAGGATGAAATCCAGTGGAGGAGACGCTACTATATGAAACCAGTGGATGAAATCCAATATAGGGGTAGGGAGGACTCCTTACATAGGATGAAAATCCAGTGGGAGGGGAGATCCTTATCTATATGGTGAGATCCAGTGAGGAGGAGACTGCTTACTATAGGATGAAATCCCGTGCGAGGAGGACGTCCTTACTATAGGATGAAATCCAGTGGGAGGCATGAACTCCCTACGATAGGATGAGATTCAGTGGGAGGGGATGCTTACTTAGATGAATGAAACCAGTGGGAGGAGAGCTCCATTACTATAGGAGGAGACCAGTGGGAGAGACTCCTTACTATAGGATGAATCCAGTGGGTAGGAGATCCTTATTGTGGTGGGGAGCCAGGCAAGGATGGCCTCTGGTCTTGCAACCTAATATTATCTTTACTTTTAAATATTAAACATAGAGTTACGTGTCTTATGGTTCAATGGATTTCTCATGCCCAACGTTAAAGTTTGCTTGTGGATCAACTAGCCTTCAACTCGTATTAGTAAGTCGTGCCTATTCCTTATGATTCCCTTCCCTAATCTTGCCCCTCTCACTTGTGGACCCATATCAGTCTGCCCCATATACTCTGTCCCATATCAGTCTGCCATATCCGGTCTGTTTCCTTGATATCAGTCTGCCCCATATCAGTCTGTCCCATAATCTACTATGTCCCATATCAGTCTGTCCCCATATCCCCTCGCCCAGCACGTCTGGTCCCATATCATCTCTGTCACCATATCAGTATGCCCCTATGGATCACTTGTCCCATGATGTCAGTCTGCCCCATATCAGTCTCACCCTCATACAGTCTGTCCCAATCACTCTGTCCAATATCCAGTTGCCCAATATCACGCTGTCCCATATCAGTGTGCTCCATATCACTCTGTCCATATCAGTCTGCCCCATACCACTTGTCCCAATCAGTTGCCCCATATCAGTCTGCCCATATCACTCTGTCCAATACAGTCGTCCCTTTAGTCTGCCCCATATCACTCTGTCCCAATAAGTCTGCCCATATCACCGTCACTCATCATCTGCCCCATATCACTCTGTCCCATATCAAGTCTGCCCCCATTATCACTCACTCCCATATCAGCTGCCCCATATCAGTCGTGCCCCATATCAGTCTGCCCATCTCACCTGTTCCCATATCAGTCTGTCCCATATCAGTCTGACCCATATCAGTCTGTCCCATATCAGTCTGCCCCCCCATAATCTATGCTGCCCATATAATCTCCCCATATCATCTCCCTCCCATCATTGCCCCATATCACTCTGTCCCCCATATCAGTCTGCCCCATATCATCTCACTCCCATATCAGTCTCTCCATATCAGTCTGCCCATACCTCACTCACTCCCATATCAGTCTGCCCCATATCAGTCTGCCCCATTATCAGGTCTGGTACCATATCAGTCTGCCCATATCACCCACTCCCATATCAGTCATGCCCAATATCATTGTCCCATATCAGTCCTGCCCCAGATCATCACTCCCATATCAGGCTGCCCATATCACTCTTCCATATCAGTCTGCCCCATTCAGTCCTGCCCCATATATCGATCCCATATCGTCGCCCCATATCACTCCTCCCATATCACGTCTCCCCATATCCTTGTCCCATATCCAGTCTGCCATATCAGTCGACCCATATCACTCCTCCCATACAGTCGCCATATCACTCTGCTCAAATATCAGGTCTGCCCAAATCATATCAGTCTGTCCATATCAGTCTGCCCCATATCCTCACTCCCATATCAGTCGCCCCATATCACTCTGTCCCATACAGTCTGTCCCATATCAGCGCCCCTCACTGCCCAATCATCATCCCCATATCAGTCCCCCCCTATCACTCTGATCCCATATCAGGTTCTGCCCCATATCAGTTGCCCCCATATCACTCACCCAATATCAGTTCTGCCCCATATCACTTGTCCATATCAGTCGGCCACATATCAGTCTGACCCCATATCAGTCTGTCCCATATCAGTCATGTCACATATCAGTCTGACCCATATCAGTCTGTCCCATATCAGTCTGCCCCAATCACTCACTTGTCCCATACATTCGTCTGCCCCATATTCACTCCCATATCATCTGCCCAATATCAGTCTGCCCCATATCAGTCTGCCCCATACATCTCAGCCTCCATATCCGTCTGTCCCCATACATCCGTCTAGTACCCATTCAGTCTGTCCCATATCAGTCTGCCCATATCGTCTGTCCCATATCGGCTGTCCCAATCAGTCTGTCCCATATCAGTCTGCCCCATATCAGTCTGCCCCATATCACTCAATCAATATCACGTCTGACCCCATATGCATCTGTCCAGATCAGTGCTGCCCATATTCAGTACTGCCCCCATATCAACTCTGCCCATATCACTCTGCTCCCCATATCAGTCTGCCCCCATATCACTCTGTCCCCATATCACGCTCTGTCCCACTATCACTCTGTCCCATATCAGTCTGTCCCATATCACCTCTGTCCCATTATCAGTCTGCCCCATATCAGGTCTGCCCCATATCAGTCTGCCCCCATATCACTATGTCCCATATCAGTCTGCCACATATCAGTCTGTCCCATATCAGTCTGCCCATATCATGCGTCCATATCAGTCTGCACTCCCCATATCAGTCTCCCCATCTCCATATCATCGTCCATCCCCATATCACTCTGTCCCATAGCAGTCTGCCCCATATCAGTCTGGCCCCATATCAGTCTGCCCCCATATCACTCTGTCCCATATCAGTCTGTCCCATATCACTCTGTCCATATCAGTCGTCCCATATCACTCGTCCAATCAGTTGCCCCATATCAGTCTGCCCCATATCAGTCTGCCCCATATAACTCTGTCCATATCAGTCTGCCCATATCACTCTGTCCATATCAGTCTGCCAATCACTTGTCCCATTCGTCTGTCTCCACCCCATATCACTCTGTCCCATATCAGCTTCTGCCCCATATCAGTGCCCCATATAAGTCCTGCCCATATCACTCTGCCCCATATCCGTCTACCCCAATCACTCTTTCCCATATCAGTCTCTGTCCCATATCAGTCTGCCCATATCAGTCTGTTCCCATCAGTCTGTACCATATCAGTCTGCCCCATATCAGTCTGCCCAATATCACTCTGTCCCAATCAGTACTGCCCCATATCACATGACCCCATAATCAAGTCCGCCCCAATCATCGTCCATATCGTCGTCCATATCAGTCGGCCCATATCAGTCTGTCACCTATCATCTGCCCATATCAGTCATGCCATATCACTCTGTCCACATATCACATCTGTCCCATACAGTCTGCCCCATATACTCTGTCCCATATCAGTACCCCCCCATATCAGTTTGTCTCCATATCAGTCTGCCCCTAGTACACCTTCCATTCGTCCCACATGCCTATCAGTCTCCCATATCAGTCCGCCCACCAATCATTCGTCCCTATAGTCCCGCCCATATCACTCTGTACCATATCACTCTGTCCCATAATTTCAGTATCACTCCCCATATCACTCTGTCCCCATACACTCTGTCCCATATCCTATGTCCATATCATCCGTCAATCACTCGGTCCATATCAGTCCGCCAGATTCACTCTGTCCCTATCACTCTGTCCCATATCCAGTATGCCCCATACTCACTCACTCCCATATCAGTCTGCCCCATAAATCACTTGTCCCATATACAGTCTGCCCCATATCACTCGGTCACCATATCAGTCTGCCCCAGATTCAGTTTGCCCCATTCACTTGTCCATATAGTCTGCCCCCTATAGCAGTTGCCCATATCCAGCTCTGCCCCCATATCAGTCTGCCCCATATTCATTCTGCCCCATATCACTCTGTCCCATATAATCTGTACCATATCAGTTGGCCCATATCAGTCTGCCCATATCATATCTGTCCCATTTCAGTTCTGGCCCCATATAGTCCTGCCCTATCACTCTGCCAATATCAGTCTGCCCCAATCACTCTGTCCCATATCAGTTGCCCCATATCAGTCTGCCCATACACTCTGTCCATACTTTCAGGTATCCCCATATCAGTCATGCCCCATATCAGTCTGCTCCCCATTCACTCTGTCCAATATACAGTCCTGCCCCATATCAGTTGCCCACATAGTCATCTGCCCCATATCAATCTGTCCCATATCAGTCTGTCCATATCACTCTGTCCATATCAATTCTGGCCATAACAGTCTGCCCATATTCAGTCTGCCCCATCTTGCCATACATTAGCTCTGCCCCAATCAGTATGCCCATATCATTGCCCCATATACTCCATATTTATGCTGCCCCATATCAGTCTTGACCCCAATGATCATCTGCCACCGATCCACTGAGTCCCAATCGTATGTCCACACGCATCAGTCTGCCCCAATCAGCTGCCCATATCCTCTGTCCAATCACTTTACCAGATCAGTCGCACCATTCACTCAGTCGCCCCATTATCAATTTCTTTGCCCTTCCATTATTCACGTGTTCTTGCCCATATCCGGTCTGGCCCCATATCAGTCTGCCTATATCCCCATATCACTCTGTCCCATATCAGTTGCCCCACACTTCCCCCCATATCAGTCTGTCCCTCCCCATATAAAGTCTGCCCCATATAGTCTGCTCCCATATCATGCCCCATACAGTCGCCCCATATCAACTCTGTCCTCATATCAGTCTGTCCCCATATCACTCTGTCCCATCATCAGTCTGTCCATATTCAGTCTCCCCATATAACATCTGTCCCTATCAGTCGCCCCATATCAGAT
>JAACNH010000907.1:57576-77337 GCA_019447015.1 Hymenochirus boettgeri | reverse complement strand
GTCCCATATCAGTCTGTCCCATATCAGTCTGTCCCATATCAGTCTGCCCCATATCAGTCTGCCCCATATCACTCTGTCCCATATCAGTCTGCCCCATATCACTCTGTCCCATATCAGTCTGTCCCATATCACTCTGTCCCATATCAGTCTGCCCCATATCAGTCTGCCCCATATCACTCTGCCCCATATCAGTCTGCCCCATATCAGTCTGCTTTTAAATGGGCAAAATAAGCCTTTCCTGCCCTGTATTTTACCCAGAATGTTATATAATAAATGGCTCCCAGGGTTCTATTCATTACATTTTTAATAATACTATACTAATGATAATGTATAAACAATTGGCAGGATGGCAGTGATTTCTGTTCCATCTTTACATACATTGGCTAAAGGCTGGAAGTATCAGGAATAAACAATTAGTGATGAGCATTCTACTGTTTATTGGGGATGTAGTATACTAGGGGCAGCAAATCTCTTCTTGTACATATCTGGCAGACATGATTGGAAGGGTTAGTGGAAGGTTTTATATGGATATAAAATTGTGACGTCTGGAAAGGCATCAGTCAGGCGATCAGTGTAGTGGGTGGTACAGTTCTAGACTGGCTATGGTTTTCCATGTCTGGGATATTGGATCCATCATTCATCTCTCCAAGGTTAATGGCTGACTTGGTGAGTGTTTGATCAGTAAATGACGTGTTACATTAATAAAGTGCTTAGCAGAAGGGAGCCAGCTGTTTATGTCTTTCAAACACATATGGGAGCTCTCCCTGTACTGCTCTATCAGCCCAGTGATTCATGACTTTTGTGTTTATAAGCACAGGAGGCCAAGTAAAGGTTGGATAATTATTATTGTTACCCTTGGTTAAGGTGCCATCGTAAAAGTCATTTCAGCCTGGAATATTTCAATGTGTCTGTAATGAATAGTGTGAATACAGAGAGCATTATTCTACAGGGGAGGTGCAGGATAAGAATAATCAATAGAATAAAATCCAACATACTACTGAATCATACAACGGGTCACTTGCATCTACAGAAAGATCCAACTCTGTATAACCAGTAAAAGGTTTTTAAAACTGTATATAGAATAGACACCGAATCACCTCATTGGGATTCCATGTGCATTAGTGATGGGTACCATTCTCCAAAGCAAACACACAACATTTCGGGGGGGTAAGATCTTGCCCCCTTCCTCAGGTAATGTCAATTCAACAGTGATTCACAAAGAAATAAGGTGTTTACATGCCTCAGGAGCAAGATGTAGTAAAATAGGGTACTCAGTCATGAGTGTTAATGGGTACTTAGCCATAAGTCTTAATGGGTACTTAGCCATGAGTGTTAATGGGTACTTAGCCATAAGTCTTAATGGGTACTTAGCCATGAGTGTTAATGGGTACTTAGCCAAATTATTTAATGGGTTACTTTAGGCCATGAGTGTTAATGGGTACTTAGCCATAAGTCTTAATGGGTACTTAGCCATGAGTGTTAATGGGTACTTAGCCATAAGTCTTACCCCACCATATCAGTCTGACCCATATCAGTCTGCCCCATATCACTCTGTCCCATATCCGTTGCCCATTTTTATTCAGGTCCTGTTTCCTTATATCAGTCTTTGTCCCATAATTCAGTCTGTCAAATGTATGTCACGTCCCTGCCCAGTTTCTTCCTGCTTAATCAGCTCACCGTTTCTGGCGTTCCCCAGTATCATGTCTGCCCCATCCAATCATGTCCTCTCTGTCACCCATTTTCACCAGTATGTCCTCCTCTTTTTTTGGTCACATGTCAGATCAGTCCAAGTGCCCCATACAGTCTCTTGTTGCCCGTGGTCATATCAGTCCTGCCCAATCACGCTGTCCCTATATTCGCCCGTCTCCTGATTCTGTGATGTCCAGCAGTGATTCATTAGTCAGTCAGGTCCCTTAGATACACTTTGTCTTTGTGTTCCCATATCTATCGTCTGTCCCATATCAGTCTGTCCCCATATCAGTTGCCCCATATCAGTCTGCCCATATCACTCTGTGCCCATGATCAGTCTGCCCCATATCACTCGGTCCCATATCAGTGTGTACCAGATCATATCTGTCCCATATCAGTCTGTCCAGATCACTGTCCCATATCAGTCTGCCTCCCATTATCAGTCTGCCCCATATCAGTTGCCCCATATCATCTGCGCCCCATATCAGTATGCCCCTATCAGTCTGCCACCATATCAGTCTGTCCCATATCAGTCTGCCCATATCAGTCTGTCACCATATCAGTCTGCCCATATCAGTCTGCCCCCCCATCATGCCCATATCATTCCCATCAGTCTGCCCCATATCATCTCTGACCCCATATCAGTCTTCGCCCATATCACTCTGTCCCATATCAGTCTGTCCATATCACGTTCTGTCCCACATAGCAGTCTGTCCCCATATCAGTCTGCCCCATATCAGTCTGCCCATATCACTCTGTCCCATATCACTCTGTCCCATATCAGTCTGCCCCTATATCACTATGTCCCATATCAGTCTCGCCCCATTATCAGGGCTGTCCCATATCAGGCTGCCCATATCAGCCCTTACTAGTATGCCCATATCATGTCGCCCATATCAGTCAGCGATACGCCCCATTAAGTATCTGCCCATATCACGTCCGCCCCATATCACTCTGTCCCATATCACTCTGTCCCATATCACTATGTCCCATATCACTTGCCCATATCAGTCGTCCCATATCACTCTGTCCAATATCATCATGTCCATATCAGTCTGTCCTATCACTTGTCCCATATCAGTCCGCCCCTATGCACCTGCTCCCCTATCACTCTGTCCCACATACAGTCTGCCCCCATATCACTCATATCATTCTGTCCCATAATCAGTCATGCCCCATAGACTCTGTCCCATATCAGTATGTCACCCATATCACTCTGTCCCATATCATGTCTGTCCCAACTTTCCATATCAGTCTGCCCATATCAGTCCACATATCACTCTGTCCCATATCACTCTGTCCCATATCAGTTGCCCCATAATCAGTACTGCCCCATATCAGTCATGCCCAACAGTCTGCCCTATCACTCTTCTCCCATATCAGTCTGTCCCATATCAGTCTGCCCCATATCAGTCTGCACCCATATCACTTGGCCCATATCAGTCTGCCCCATATCAGTTGCCCCATATCCACTCTGTCCCCAATATCAGTGTGCCCATATCACTTTCCCATATCTTGTCCTGCCCCATATCAGTTCTGTCGCCCTATATCACTCTGCCCATATAAGTGCCCCATATCCAGTTCAGTCTGGCCCCATATCAGTCTGCCCCATATCAGTCTGCCCCATATCACTCTGTTTCCAATATACAGCCTGCCCCATATCAGTCTGCCCCATATCAGTCTGCACCATATCACTCTGTCCCATATCAGTCTGTCCCATATCACTCTGTCCCATATCATTCTGCCCCATATCAGTCTGCCCCATATCAGTCTGCCCCATATCACTCTGCCCATATCAGTCTGCCCATATCAGTCTGCCCCATATCACTCTGCCCCATATCACTCTGCCCATATCATTCTGCCCATATCAGTATGCCCAATATCAGTCTGCCCCATATCACTTTGTCCCATATTCAGTCTGTCCCATATACTTGTCCTATCAGTTGCCCCATATCAGTCTGCCCCATATCAATCTGCACCATATCAGGCATGCCCCATATCCTCTGCCCCATATGTCTGCCCCCATATCACTCTGTCCCATATCAGTCATGCCCAATCAGTCTGCCCATATCAGTCCTGCCCATATCACTCTGTCCCATATCAGTCTGCCCCATATCACTCGTCCCATATCAGTCTGGTCCCATATCCATCTGTCCATATAAGTCTGCCCCATATCAGTCTGCCCCATATCACTCTGCCCCAAGCATCAGTCTGCCCCACTATCAGTCTGTCCATATCAGTCTGTCCCATATCACTCTGTCCCATATCAGTCATTGTCCCATATCAGTCGTCCCATTATCCGTCTGTCCCATATCAGTCTGCCCATATCAGTCTGCCCAATCACTTGCCCTATCGTCCCAATCACTCTTCCCATCAGTCTGTCCCATATCACTCTGTCCCAATATCAGTCTGCCCCATATCAGTCTGCCCCATATACTTGCCCCATATCAGTTCCCCATATCAGTCTGCTTTTAAATGGCAAAATAAGCCTTTCCTGCCCTGTATTTTACCCAGAATGTATATAATAAATGGCTCCCAGGGTTCTATTCATACATTTTAATAATACTATACTAATGATAATGTATAAACAATTGGAGGATGGCAGTGATTTCTGTTCCATCTTTACATACATTGGCCTAAAGGCCTGGAAGTATTCAGGAATAAACAATTAGTGATGAGCATTTACTGTTTATTGGGGATGTAAGATACTAGGGGCAGCAAACTTCTTTTGTACATATCTGGCGACATGATTGGAAGGGTTAGTTGAAGGTTTTATATGGATATAAAATTGTGACGTCTGGAAAGGCCTCAGTAGGCGATCAGTGTAGGTGTGGGTGGTACAGTTCTAGACTGGCTATGGTTTTCCATGTCTGGGTATTGGATCCATCATCATCTCTCCAAGGTTAATGGCTGACTTGGTGAGTGTTTGATCATGAAATGAGTGTTACAATAAAGTGCTTAGCAGAAGGAGCCAGCTGTTTATGTCTTTCAAACACATTGTGGGAGCTCTCCCTGTATCGCTCTATCCGCCCAGTGATTCATGACTTTGTGTTATAAGCACAGGAGGCCAAGTAAAGGTTGGATAATATTATTGTTACCCTTGGTTAAGGTGCCATCGTAAAAGTCATTTCAGCCTGGAATATTTCAATGTGTCTGTATGAATAGTGGATACAGAGAGCATTATTCTACAGGGGAGGTGCAGGATAAGAATAATCAATAGAATAAACAACATACACTGAATCTACAACGGGTCACTTGCATCTACAGAAAGATCCAACTCTGTATAACCAGTAAAAGGTTTTTTAAAACTGATATAGAATAGACACCGAATCACCTCATTGGGATTCCATGTGCATTAGTGATGGGGTACCATTCTCCCAAAGCAAACACACAACATTCGGGGGGGTAAGATCTCTGCCCCCTTCCTCAGGTAATGTCAATTCCACAGTGATTCACCAAAGAAATAAGTGTTTACATGCCTCAGGAGCAAGAGTAGTAAAATAGGGTACTCAGTCATGTGTAATGGGTACTAGCCATAAAGTCTTAATGCGGGTACTTAGCCAGAGTGTTGAATGGGTACTTAGCCATAAGTTTAATGGGTACTTAGCCATGAGTGTTAATGGGTACTTAGCCATAATTAGTTTAATGGGTACTTAGCATGAGGTGTAGTTAATGGGGTTTACTTAGCACATAAGTCTTAATGGGTACTTAGCCATGAGTGTGGTTAATGGGTACTTAGACCATAAGTCTAATGGGTACTTAGCCATGAGTGTTTAATGGGTACTTAGCCATAAGTTTATTGGTACTTGGAAATTAGTTTTTATTGGGTACTTGCCAATGTAAGTCTGTTACTAATGGGTACTTAGCATAAGTCTTAATGGGGTACTTAGCCATGAGTGTTAATGGGTACTTAGCCATGCGTCTTATTGGGTACTTGGAATTAGTTTTATTGGGTACTTAGCCATGACGTGTTAATGGGTACTTAGCCATAAGTCTTAATGGGTACTTAGCCATGAGTGTTAATGGGTACTTAGCCATAAGTCTTAGCCTCCTAACTATAGGGGGATATTGACAAATCAGTGGGAGGAGATCTCATTACTATAGGATGGAGATCACAGTGGGGGGAGGAGACTCCCTTACTATAGGATGGAGTTCCAGTGGAGGGAACTCTTACTATAGATGAAAATCCAGTGTGAGGAGGAGAGGACTCCTTTACTATAGGAGGAAAATACCGTGGGAGAGAGAATGACTGCTCATAGGATGAAATCACAGTGCGAGAGAGAACTCCTTACTATAGGATGAAATCCGGAGTGGGAGGAGCACTCCTTTACTATAGATGAACATAGGGGAGGAGATCCTTATAAGATGAAAATCCAGTGGGAGAGACTCCTTATATAGGATGAGATCACAGTGGGAGGAGATCGCCTAACTTAGTAGGATGCAAAATCCAGGTGGGAGGAGGTCCTTACTATAGGATGCAGATCCAGTGGGGAGGAGGCTCCTACTATTAGGATAAAATCCACGTGGGAGAGATCCTTACTATAGGATGAGATCAGTGGAGGAGACTCCTTACTATAGGATGAAATCCAGTGGGATGGAGGATCCTTACTATAGGAGACCTGGGAGAAACTCCAGTGGAGGGAAAACCCTACTATAGATGAAATCCAGTGGGAGGAGACTCCTTACTATAGGATGAAATCCAGTGGGAGGAGACTCCTACTCTAGGATGAGATCCAGTTGAGGAGACTGCTTTACTATGAGGATGAAATCCAGTGCGAGGAGACTCCTTACTTATAGGATGAAATCCAGTGGGAGGGAGACTCAGCTCCATAGGATGGAGTCCAGTGGGGAGCGAGACGCTTACTATAGATGAAATCCAGTGGGAGGAGACTCCTACTATAGGATGAGATCCAGTGGGAGGAGGACTCACTTACTATACGATGATAGTGGGGAGATCTATTATGGTGGTGACAGAGGTCGGTGCATAACCTTTATATACATGGAGAGGGTAGAAGTGTTCATCCAGAATCTTATCCAACTTCGTTAATGTTGTAAGGAATCTTTAGTGTTCAAGGCTTTGGACAGTTGACAGGATTGAGATACCAACCACGACTCCTAGCGCCATCCTCTTGCCAACATACCCATTCACTTCTAGTCTTCCCATTACTCTATATCATCCAAATTACATAATGCATACTTGTCCAAATGCCTTCTTCATATCAGTTCTTGAACACTTGTCTTCATCTTGGCTCATCGTCAATCATTGCCAAATTAAAAACACTCTGTCCCATAGTCTGCCCATCTCCAGCTGTATATCAGTTCCGTCATACTCGAGTCTCGCCCCATACATCGGTCATATCTGTCCCATAAGTAGGCTTAATCTTCTGTGCCATATCAGTTGTTCTCCTGGATATCCTGTCCAATGACGATGCGATTAAGCCCCATAATAACTAACTCCCATATCACTCATCCCATATCAGGCCATTGTCTGCCCATATCACTCTGTCCCTTATCAGTCTGCCCTCACTTCATATCACTCTGTCCCATATCATACTGTCCTACAGTTCATCACTCTGTCCCATATCTCTCCCCATTAGTCTCCCCTATCACTCTGTCCCATAATCAGTCTTGCCCCCAGATCAGTGCCAATCACGGTCCATAATAGTCTGCCCCAATCACCTCTGTCCCAAATCATCTCCATCTCATCTGCACCAATCAGTGTGCCCCATATCCACTCTGTCCCTATCAGGTCTGCCCATATCACCTTCAAATAGTGCCCAATATCGTCTGCCCATTCAGGTCTCCACATCTGTCCCTTCAGCTGTCAATCACGTCTGTCCCATATCAGTCTGCCCCATATCACTTGCTGCCCATATCAGTCGCATTCTGTCCCATATTAGTCGTGCCCCATTCACTCTGTCCAATCAGTTGCCCATATCACTACTCCCATTCAGGCTGTCCCATACATCATCTGTCCCATATCAGTTGCCCCATATCACTCTGCTCCATATCAGTCTGTCCCCCATCATCACGTCTGCCACTATCAGTTCTGCCCCATATCCACTTGTCCCATATCAGTCTGCCCCTATCAGTCTGCACCAAAAACCAATATCAGTCTGCCCATATCCGTTGCCCCATATCACTTGTCCCAATCAGTCTGCCCCATATCATCTGCTACCCCATATCATCCCTCACTCGTACCTATCCAGTTGCCCCATATCCTTGCTCCCATAATCAGTCTGCCCATATCAAGTCGCCTATCTCCCCATATCAGTCTGCCCCATATAACAGTCTGCCCATATCAGTCTGCTCCCATATCAGTCTGCCCCATATCACTCGCTCCCATATTCAGGTATGTCCAATATCAGTCTGTCCCAATGATCAGGTCATTGCCCCAATATACTACTCCCATATCAATGCCATAACTCGCCCCATACATGGCCCATTCACTTCCATATCAGTCTGCCCCTCATCAGTCTGCCCCATATCAGCATCACTTGTCCCATATCAGTTGCCCTCATCTCCCAGATCTCACCCATATCAGTCTGCCCCATATCACCTCTGTCCCTTATATCCCAGTTCTACCCCATGATCAGTCGCACCTAACCGGCCCTCAGCTGCCATATCACTCACTCCCATACAGTCTGCCCCATATCACTCTTCCATATCAGTCTCTGCCAATCATTCACTCCATATCAGTCTGCCCCATATCATCACTCCCATATTCAGTCCGCCCCATATCACTCTGTCCCAATATCAGTCTGCCCATATCAGTTGTCCCAAATCAGCTTGCCCCCATCCACTCACTCCCATACAGTCGCCCCATATCACTCTGTCCCATATCAGTCGCCCCATATCAGTCTTGCCCCATATCACTCACTCCCATATCAGCTCGTGCCCATATCACTCTGTCGCCATATCAGTCGGTCCCATATCAGTCTGCCCCATATCAGTCTGTTCCCATACAGGTCTGTCCCATAATCAGTCTGCCCCATATCAGTCTGTCCATATCAGTCTGCCCCCATATCACTCACTCCCATATCGTCTTGCCCAATATAACTCTGTCCCATAATCGTCTGCCCATATCGTTGCCCCATATCAGTCTTGTCTGCCCCTATCATCACTCCATATCAGTCTGCCCCATATCACTCTGTCCCATATCAGTCTGTCCATATTCAGTCTGCCCCATATCATGTTGTCCCATATCAGTTCGGTCCCATATCAGTCTGCCCCATATCAGTCTGTCCCATTCAGTCTGCCCCCATATCACCATCCATATCAGTCTGCCCATATCACTCTTCCCATATCAGTTTGCCCCATATCAGTTGCCATATCATCTGTCCCATATCACTTCTGTCCCATATCAGTCTGCCCCATATCACTCGTCCCATATCAGTCGTCCCATATCACTCTGTCCACTATCAGTCTGTCCCATATCACTCGGTCCCATATCAGTCTTGCTCCCAATCAGTCTGCCCATATCAGTGCCCCATATCACTTGTACCCATACAGTCTGCCCATATCATCGTCAATATCAGTCTGTCCTATCAGTCTGCCAATCAGTCTGCCCCATATCAGTCTGCCCATATCAGTCTGTCCCCATATCAACTCTGTCCCATATCAGTCTGCCCCAATCAGTCTTGCCCATATCAGTCTGCCCCATATCCATCTGTCCCATATCAGTCTTGTTACCATATCACTCTGTACCAATATCAGTCTGTCCCATATCACTCTGTCCCATATCAGTCTGCCCCATATCAGTCTGCCCATATCAGTCTGCCCCATATCACTCCTCCATATCAGTCGCCCCATAGCACTCTGTCCCATATCAGTGTCCCTATCATCTTCCATATCAGTCTGTCCATATCACTCGTCCCATATCAGTCTGCCCCATTCAGTCTGCCCCATCAGTCTGCCCCCCCCATATCCTCTGCCCATATCAGTCTGCCCCATATCACTCTGTCCATATCAGTCTGTCCCATATCAGTCTGCCCAATATCAGTCTGTCCCATATCAGCTCCATATCAGTCTGCCCCATATCAAGTCTGCCCAGATCATCCTGTCCATATCAGACTGCCCCATACACTCTGCCCCATATCAGTCCGCCCCTATCATCTGTCCCATATCATCTGTCCCATATCAGTCTGCCCATATCAGTCTGTCCCATATCAGTCTGCCCCATACAGTCTGCCATATCACTCTGTCCCATATCACTCTGTCCCATATCAGTCTGCCCCATATCACTCTGTCCCATATCAGTCCGCCCCATATCAGTCTGTCCCATATCAGTCTGCCCCATATCACCATGTCCCATATCAGTCCGCCCATATCAGTCCGCCCCATATCAGTCCGTCCCATATCAGTCCGCCCCATATCATCGGGTCCCATATCACTCTGTCCCATATCTCTCTGTCCCATATCACTCTGTCCCCTAATCATCTCCATCACTCATCTGTCCCATATCCATATGTCCCATTATCTCTCGTCCATAGACTCTGTCCCATATCAGTCCGCCCCATATCACTCTGTCCCATATCACTCTGTCCCATATCAGTCTGCCCCATATCACTCACTCCCATATCAGTCTGCCCCATATCACTCTGTCCCATATCAGTCTGCCCCATATCACTCTGTCCCATATCAGTCTGCCCCATATCAGTTTTGCCCCATATCACTCTGTCCCATATCAGTCTGCCCCCATATCAGTCTGTCCCATATCAGTCTGCCCCATATCAGTCTGCCCCATATCAGTCTGCCCCATATCACTCTGTCCCATATCACTCTGTCCCATATCAGTCTTCCCATAATCAGTCTCTGGCCCCATATCACTCTGTCCCATATCAGTCTGCCCCATATCAGTCTGCCCCATATTCAGATCTGCCCCATATCAGTCTGCCACCATATCACTCTGTCCCTATCAGGTCTGCCCCATATCACTCTGTCCAATATAGTCTGCCCCAATCAGTCCTGTCCCATATCAGTCTGTCCCATATCAGTCTGACCCCTATCACTCTGTCCCATATCAGTCGCCCCAATCAGTCTGCCCATACAGTCTGCCCATATCACTGTCCCATATTAGTCTTGCCCCATATCAGTCTGCACATATCACTACTGTCCCATATCAGTCTGCCCCATATCACTCTGTCCCATATCAGTATGCCCCATAGCATCTGTCCCATATCAGTCTGCCCCATATCACTTGTCCCATATCAGTCTGTCCCCATAATCAGTCTGCACAATATCACTCTGTCCCATATCAGTCTGTCCCATATCACTCTGTCCCATATCCAGTCGTCCCATATCAGTCTGTCCAGATAAGTCTGCCCCATATCACTCTGCCCCATATCAGCTGCCCCCATATCAGTCTTTGCCCCATATCACTGTCCAATATCAGTCTGCCCATATCAGTCTGCCCCATATCACTCTGTCCATATCAGTCTGCCCCATATCAGTCTGCCCCATATCAGTCTGCCCCATCACTCTGTTCCCATATCAGTCTGCCCCATATCAGTATGCCCCATATCAGTCTGCCCCATATCAGCTCCTGCTCCATATTCAGTCTGTCCCATATCACTCTGTCCCATATCAGTCTGCCCCATATCAGTCTGCCCCATATCAGTCTGCCCCCATATCACTCTGTCCCCATATCAGTCTGCCCCATATCAGTTCTGCCCCATATTCACTGGCCCCATATCACTCTGCCCAATCATCTTGCCCCATATCAGTCTGTCCCATATCAGTCTGCCACCATATCTCACTCTTGTCCCATATCAGTCTGTCCCATATCACTCTGTCCCATATCAGTCTGCCCCATATCAGTCTCTGCCCCATATCACTCTGCCCCATATCAGTCTGCCCCAGAATCACTCTGCCCATATCAGTCTGCCCCATATCACTCTGTCCCATACCAGCTGCCCATATCAGTCTGCCCCTATCAGTCTGCCCCATATCACTCTGTCCCATATCAGTCTGCCCATATCAGCTCTTGCCCCATATCAGTCTGTCCCATATCACTCTGTCCCATTCAGTTCTTGCCCATAATCAGTTGACCCCATATCACTCTGCCCCATATCAGTCTGCCCATATCAGTCTGTCCCATATCAGTCTGCCCCCCCATATCACTCTGTCCCATATCAGTCTGTCCCTATCAGTCTGTCCCAATCAGTCTGTCCCATATCAGTCTGCCCCATATCTAAGTCTGCCCATATCACTTGTCCCATATCAGTCTGCCCCATATCACTCTGTCCCATATCAGTCTGCCCATATCAGCTCTCCCATATCACTCTGTCCCATATCAGTCTGCCCCATTAATCAGTCTGCCCCATATCACTCTGCCCCATATCAGTCTGCCCCATATCACTCTGTCCCATATCAGTCTGCCCCATATCATCTGTCCCATATACAGTCTGCCCCATATCAGTCTGTCCCATATCAGTCTGTCCCATATCAGTCTGCCCCATATCACTCTGTCCCATATCAGTCTGCCCCATATCAGTCTGCCCCAATCAGTCTGGCCCCATATCACTCGTCCCATATCAGTCTGCCCCATATCAGTCTGTCCCATATCACTCTGTCCCATATCAGTCTGCCCATATCAATCTGTCCCCATATCAGTTGCCCCATATCACTCTGTCCCATATCAGTCTGCCCCATATCACTCTGTCCCATATCAGTCTGCCCCATATCAGTCTTGCCCATATCACTCTGTCCCATATCAGTCTGTCCCATATCAGTCTGTCCCATATCAGTCTGCCCATATCAGTTGTCCCATTCGTCTCCCATATCAGTCTGCCCCAATCAGTCTGCCCCATATCAGTCTGCCCCATATCACTCTGTCCCATATCAGTCTGCCCATATCAGTCTGCCCCATATCACTCTGTCCCATATCAGTCTGCCCCATATCAGTCGCCCCATATCAGTCTGCCCCATATCACTCTGTCCCATATCAGTTGCCCCATATCAGTCTGCCCCATAATCAGTCATGCCCCATATCCACTCTGTCCCATATCAGTCTGTCCCATATCACTCTGTCCCATATCATTCTGCCCCATATCAGTCTGCCCCATATCAGTCTGCCCCATATCACTCTGCCCCATATCAGTCTGCCCCATATCAGTCTGCCCCATATCACTCTGCCCCATATCACTCTGCCCCATATCTTCTGCCCCATATCAGTCTTCCCCATATCCAGTCTGCCCCAATATCACTTTGTCCCATATCAGTCTGTCCCATATCACTCTGTCCCATATCAGTATGCCCCATATCAGTCTGCCCCATATCACTCTGCCCCATATCAGTTCTGCCCCATATCACTCTGCCCCATATCAGTCTGCCCCATATCACTCTGTCCCATATCAGTCAGCCCCATATCAGTCGCCCCATATCAGTCGCCCCATATCACTCTGTCCCATATCAGTCTGCCCCATATCACTCTGTCCCATATCAGTCTGTCCCATATATCCACTCTGTCCCATATCAGTCTGCCCATATCAGTCTGCCCCATATCACTCTGCCCCATATCAGTCTGCCCCATATCAGTCTGTCCCATATCAGTCTGTCCCATATCACTCTGTCCCATACAGTCTGTCCCATATCAGTCTGTCCCATATCAGTCTGCCCCATATCAGTCTGCCCCATATCACTCTGTCCCATATCAGTCTGCCCCTATCACTTGTCCCATATCAGTCTGTCCCCAATCATCTGTCCATCAGTCTGCCCCATATCAGTCTGCCCCATATCACTCTGCCCCATATCAGTCTTGCCCCATATCAGTCTGCTTTAAATGGGCAAAATAAGCCTTTCCTGCCCTGTATTTTACCCAGAATGTTATATAATAAATGGCTCCAGGGTTCTATTCATTACATTTTAATAATACTATACAATGATAATGTATAAACAATTGGCAGGATGGCAGTGATTTCTGTTCCATCTTACATACATTGGCTAAAGGCTGGAAGTATCAGGAAAAACAATTAGTGATGAGCATTCTACTGTTATTGGGGATGTAGTAACTAGGGGCAGCAAATCTCTCTTTGTACATATCTGGCAGACATGATTGGAAGGGTTAGTGGAAGGTTTTATATGGATATAAAATTGTGACGTCTGGAAAGGCATCAGTCAGGCGATCAGTGTAGTGGGTGGTACAGTTCTAGACTGGCTATGGTTTTCCATGTCTGGGATATTGGATCCATCATTCATCTCTCCAAGGTTAATGGCTGACTTGGTGAGTGTTTGATCAGTAAATGACGTGTTGTTCATTAATAAAGTGTTAGCAGAAGGGAGCCAGCTGTTTATGTCTTTCAAAACACATATGGGAGCTCTCCCTGTACTGCTCTATCAGCCCAGTGATTCATGACTTTTGGGTTTATAAGCACAGGAGGCCAAGTAAAGGTTGGATAATTATTATTGTTACCCTTGGTTAAGGTGCCATCGTAAAAGTCATTTCAGCCTGGAATATTTCAATGTGTCTGTAATGAATAGTGTGAATACAGAGAGCATTATTCTACAGGGAGGTGCAGGATAAGAATAATCAATAGAATAAAATCCAACATACTACTGAATCATACAACGGGTCACTTGCATCTACAGAAAGATCCAACTCTGTATAACCAGAAAAGGTTTTTTAAAACTGTATATAGAATAGACACCGAATCACCTCATGGGATTCCATGTGCATTAGTGATGGGTACCATTCTCAAAGCAAACACACACATTTCGGGGGGGTTAGATCTTGCCCCCTTCCTCAGGTAATGTCAATTCAACAGTGATTCACAAAGAAATAAGGTGTTTACATGCCTCAGGAGCAAGATTGTAGTTAAATAGGGTACTCAGTCATGGTGTTAATGGGTACTTAGCCATAGGTCTAATGGGTACTTAGCCATGAGTGTTAATGGGTACTTAGCCATAAGTTTAATGGGTACTTAGCCTGAGTGTTAATGGGTACTTAGCATAAGTCTAATGGGTACTTGCCATGAGTGTTAATGGTACTTAGCCATAAGTCTTAATGGGTACTTAGCCATGAGTGTTAAGGGTACTTAGCCATAAGTTTATTGGTACTTGGAATTAGTTTTATTGGGTACTTAGCCATGAGTGTTAATGGGTACTTGCCATAAGTCTTAATGGGTACTTAGCATGAGTGTTAATGGGTTCTTAGCCTAAGTCTTAATGGGTACTTAGCCATGAGTGTAATGGGTACTTAGCCATAAGTCTTAATGGGTACTTAGCCAGGAGTGTAAGGGGTACTTAGCCATAAGTCTTAATGGGTACTTAGCCATGAGTGTTAATGGGTACTTAGCCATAAGTCTTAATGGGTACTTAGCCATGAGTGTTAATGGGTACTTAGCCATGCGTCTTATTGGGTACTTGGAAATTAGTTTTATTGGGTACTTAGCCATGAGTGTTAAGGGTACTTAGCCATAAGTCTTAATGGGTACTTAGCCATGAGTGTTAATGGGTACTTAGCCATGCTTTTATTGGATTGGACTTGGTTAGTACGTAGCCATGAGTGTGTAATGGGTATTAGCCATAAGTCTTAATGGGTACTTAGCCATGAGTGTTAATGGGTACTTAGCCATGCGTCTTATTGGGTACTTGGAAATTAGTTTTATTGGGTACTTAGCCATGAGTGTTATTGGGTACTTAGGCTAGCCATAAGTCTTAATGGGTACTTAGCCATAAGTCTTATTGGGTACTTAGCCATGAGTGTTAATGGGTACTTAGCCATAAGTCTTAATGGGTACTTAGCCATAAGTCTTATTGGGTACTTAGCCATGAGTGTTAATGGGTACTTAGCCATAAGTCTTAATGGGTACTTAGCCATGAATGTTAATGGGTACTTAGCCATAAGTCTTATTGGGTACTTGGCCATTAGTTTTATTGGGTACTTAGCCATTAGTCTTATTGGGTACTTAGCCATGAGTCTTAATGGGTACTTGGCCATTAGTTTTATTGGGTACTTAGCCATGAGTCCTATTGGGTACTTAGCCATGAGTCTTAATGGGTACTTAGCCATGATTATTAATGGGTACTTAGCCATGCGTCTTATTGGGTACTTGGCCATTAGTTTTATTGGGTATATCTGTTGTATTCAATTAGATCAACTGGACTTGAAATGTAGTTCTTGAAGACGTTTCGCTAGTCATCCGACTGGCTTTCTCAATTCAGAATGACTTGTACAAGAATCTGTGGCAATTATGTACCCTGGAAAATCCCAATTAGCATATCACAGCTGTGATATGCTAATTGGGATTTTCCAGGGTACATAATATGCTAATTGGGATTTTCCAGGGTACATAATTGCCACAGATTCTTGTACAAGTCATTCTGAATTGAGAAAGCCAGTCGGATGACTAGCGAAACGTCTTCAAGAACTACATTTCAAGTCCAGTTGATCTAATTTAATACAACAGATATACCATGACCTGGATGAATGAGAACCTTCACAAGCATGTTTTATTGGGTACTTAGCCATGAGTGTTATTGGGTACTTAGCCATAAGTCTTAATGGGTACTTAGCCATAAGTCTTATTGGGTACTTAGCCATGAGTGTTAATGGGTACTTAGCCATAAGTCTTAATGGGTACTTAGCCATTAATCTTAATGGGTACTTAGCCATGAGTCTTATTGTGTACTTGGCCATTAGTTTTATTGGGTACATAGCCATGAGTGTTATTGGGTACTTAGCCATGAGTGTTATTAGTTACTCAGCCATGAGTCTTATTGGTTAATCAGCCAGGAGTGTTATTGGGTACTCAGTCATGAATGTTATTGGGTACTTAAGCCATGAGTGTTATTGGGTACTTGGCCATTAGTTTTATTGGGTATTTAGCCATGAGTGTTATTGGGTACTTAGCCATGAGTGTTATTAGTTACTCAACCAGGAGTATTATTAGGTACTTAGTCATAAGTCTTATTGGGTACATAGCCATGAGTGTTGTTGGGTACTTAGCCATAAGTCTTATTGGGTACTTAGCCATGAGTGTTATTGGGTACTTAGCCATAAGTGTTATTGGTTACTAAGCCAGGTGTGCTATTGGGTACTCGGCCATGAGTGTTATTGGGTACTCAGCCAGGAGTATTATTGGGTACGCACCCAGGGGTGTTATTGGGTACTCAGCCAAGAGTGTTATTGGGTATTCATACAGGAGTATTATTGGGTACTCAGCCTGGGGTGTTATTGGGTACTCAGCCTGGGGTGTTATTGGGTACTCAGCCTAGGGTGTTATTGGGTACTCAGCCAGGAGTGTTATTGGGTACTCAACCATGTGTGTTATTGGGAACTCAGCCATGAATGTTATTGGGTGCGTAGCCAGGAGTGTTATTGAGTACTCAGCCATATGTGTTATTTGGTACACAGCCATGTGTGGTATTGGGTACACAACCATGTATGTTATTGAAAACTCTGCTGTGTGTGTTGTTGGGTACTCAGCCATGAGTGTTATTGGCTATTCAGCCAGGTATTTCTGGGTACTCAGCCAGGTGTGTTATTGGGTACTCAGCCATGGGGGACATTGGTTACTCAGCTATGAGTTTTATTGGATACCCAGCCATGAGTGTTATTGTGTACTGAGCTATGAGTGTTATTGGGTACTTAGCCATGAGGGGTATTGAGTACTTAGCCAAGTGTTATTTGGTACTCAGCCAAAAGTGTTATTGATTACTTAGCCATGAGTGTTAATAGGTACCCAGCCATGAGGGTTATTGGGTACTTGGCCATTTGTGTTATAGGGTAGTTGGCCATGAGTGTTGTTGGGTACACAGTCATGCATATAATAGGATACTCAGCAATGAGTGTTATTGAATATTCAGCCATGAGTGTTATTGGGTACTAAACCATGAATGTTATTGGCTACTTAGTCAAAAGTAAAATTGGGTACTCAACCATGAGTGTTATTGGGTACTCAGCCATGCATTTAACTAGGTACTCACCCATGGGTGTTGTTGGAAAATCAGCCTTGTGTGGTATTGGGTACTCAGCTATGAGTAATATTGAGTACTCAGTCAGGTTTGTTATTGGGTACTCAGCCATGAGTGTTTTTGGGTACTTAGCCATGAGTGCTATTTGGTACTCAAAAATAGTATTATTGGATACTCAGCCATGAGGGTCATTGGGTACTCAGCCATGAGTGTTATTGGATAGTCAGACATTAGTGTTATTGGATACTCAGCTATGAGTAATACTGGGTACTCAGCCATGTGTTTTATTGCGTACTCATCCAGTAGTGTTATTGGATACTCAGCCATGAGGGTCATTGGGTACTTACCCATGAGTGTTATTGGGTATATAGCCATGAGGGTCATTGGATATTCATCCATGAGTGTTATTGGATGCTTAGCCATGAGTATTATTGGATACTCAGACAGTAGTGTTATTGGGTACTCAGGCAGTAATGTTATTGGGTAGCCAGCCATGAGTGCTATTGGGTACTCAGCCATGAGTGTTGTTGGGGTACTTAGCCATGAGTGCTGTTGAGTACGTAGCCAAGAGTTTTATTGTTGACTCAGCCGTGAGTGTTTTTAGGTACCCAGCCAAGAGTGTTATATGGTACCCAGCCATAAATGTTTTTGGATACTAAGCCATTTGTTATTGGATAGTTGGCAATGTGTGTTATTGGGTACCTTGCCATGTGTGTTATAGGGTAGTTAGCCATGACAGTTGTTGGGTACTCAGCCATGTGTGTAATAGGGTACTCAGCAATGGGTGTTAGCTTTTTATTAAACTGACCAATGAACCTGCCATAACATGTCCACTGGAAGACAGTTCCATAGCTCTTACCGCTCACGTGACAAACCCTTTCCCAACTCACTTTATGTATCAATACCAGTAACTTGTAACATTCCTTGTTTGTAGAAACTCATCCATCTTTTATTAAACTGACCAATGAACCGCCATAACAACGTCCACTGGAAGACAGTTCCATAGCTTTACCTTCTCACAGTGACAAAACCCTTTCCCAACTCACTTTATGTATCAATCCCAGTAACTTGTAACAATTCCTTTTTTTAGAAACTCATCCAGCTTTTTTAAACTGACCAATGAACCTGCCATAACAACGTCCACTGGAAGACAGTTCCATAGCTTTAACCGTTCTCACAGTGAAAACCCTTTCCCAACTTGAAGCCTAAACCTTTTTTCTTCAAGTCTTAAGGGAGTCCACGTGTCCTCGACATGCTCTATGGTTAACAATGCCCCAGTTTATTGTATGACTGAGTACCCAATAACACTCATGGCTGAACTCATGGCTGTACCCAATGACCCTCTTAGTTGAGTGCCCAATAACACTTGTGGCTGAATACCCAATAAAACATGGCCAGTACAAGTATCCACTAACATGTCTGGCTAAGTACCCAATAACAACCGTTGCTGAGTACCTTATTACACACATGGCTGAGTACCCATTAACACTCATGGCTAGTCCTATAGTACTCATGAATATTCAATAACACCCATTGCTGAGTACCCTATTACACACATGGCTGAGTACCCAATAACACTCATGGCAAGTACCTAGTACTCATGAATATTCAATAACACCCATTGCTGAGTACCCTATTACACACATGGCTGAGTACCCAACAACTGTCATGGCTAACTACCCTATAACACACATGGCAAGGTACCCAATAACACACATTGCCAACTATCCAATAACAAATGGCTTAGTATCCAAAACTTTATGGCTGGGTACCATATAACATCTTGGCTGGTACCTAAAAACACTCACGGCTGAGTCACAATAAACTCTTGGCTACGTACTCAACAGCACTCATGGCTAATACCCCAACAACTCATGGCTGAGTACCCAATAGCACTCATGGTGGCTCTACCCAATAATTACATCTACTGCCTGAGTACCCATAACACTACTGTCTGAGTATCCAATAATACTCTGGCTAAGCATCCAATAACACTCATGGATGAATATCCAATGACCCTCATGGCTATAACCCAATAACACTCATGGTAAGTACCCAATGACCCTCATGGCCGAGTATCCATAACACTACTGGATGAGTAACGCAATAAAACACATGGCTGAGTACCCAGTGGGTGCGGATAAACATGGGACGTCA
>JAACNH010000907.1:0-57467 GCA_019447015.1 Hymenochirus boettgeri | reverse complement strand
TTATTAAACTACCAATGAACCTGCCATAACAATGTCCATGAAGACAGTTTCCAAGCTTTACCGTTCTCAAGTGACAAAACCCTTCCCAACTCTACTTTATGTTCAATACCAGTAACTTGTAAATTCTTGTTTGTAAACTCATCCAGCTTTTTAGTTAACTGACCAATGAACCTGCCATAACAATGTGCCACTGGAAGACAGTTCCATACTTTAACCGTTCTCACAGTGACAAACCCTTTCTCAACTCTACTTTATGGTATCAATACCAGTAACTTGTAACATTCCTTGGTTTGTAGAAACTCATCCAGCTTTTATTAAACTGACCAATGAACCTGCCATACAATGTCCACTGGAAGACAGTTCCATAGCTTTACCATTCTCACAGTGACAAACCCTTTCCCAACTCTACTTTATATTATCAATCCCAGTAAACTTGTAACATTCCTTGTTTGTAGAAAACTCATCCAGCTTTTTTATTAAACTGACCAATGACCTGGCCATAACAACAGTCCACTGGAAGACAGTTCCATAGCTTTACCGTTCTCCACGTGAAGAACCCTTTCCAACTTGAAGCCTAAACCTTTTTTCTTCAAGTCTTAAGGGATGTCCACGTGTCCTCTGACATGCTCTATTGGTTAACAATGCCCCAGTTTATTGTATGACTGAGTACCCAATCACACTCATGGCTGAACTCATGGCTGTACCCAATGACCCTCTTAGTTGAGTGCCCAATAACACTTGTGGCTGAATACCCAATAAAACATGGCCAGTACAAGTATCCACTAACATGTCTGGCTAAGTACCCAATAACAACCGTTGCTGAGTACCTTATTACACACATGGCTGAGTACCCATTAACACTCATGGCTAAGTACCTAGTACTCATGAATATGCAATAAACACCCATTGCTGAGTACCCTATTACACACATGGCTGAGTACCCCAATAACACTCATGGCTAAGTACCTAGTACTCATGAATATTCAATAACACCCATTGCTGAGTACCCTATTACACACATGCCTGAGTACCCAACAACTGTATGGCTAACTACCCTATAACACACAATGAAGGTACCCAATAACACACATTGCCAACTATCCATAACAAATGGCTTAGTATCCAAAACCTTTATGGCTGGGTACCATATAACACTCTTGGCTGGGTACCTAAAAACACTCACGGCTGAGTCAACAATAAAACTCTTGGCTACGTACTCAACAGCACTCATGGCTAAGTACCCCCAACAACACTCATGGCTGAGTACCCAATAGCACTCATGGCTGGCTACCCAATAACATTACTGCCTGAGTACCCAATAACACTACTGTCTGAGTATCCAATAATACTCATGGCTAAGCATCCAATAACACTCATGGATGAATATCCAATGACCCTCATGGCTATATACCCATAACACTCATGGGTAGTACCCAATGACCCTCATGGCTGAGTATCCATAACACTACTGGATGAGTACGCAATAAAAACACATGGCTGAGTACCCAGTATTACTCATAGCTGAGTATCCAATACACACTAATGTCTGACTATCCAATAACACTCATGGCTGAGTACCCAAGACCCTCATGGCTGAGTATCCAATAATACTATTTTTGAGTACCAAATAGCACTCATGGCTAAGTACCCAAAAACACTCATGGCTGAGTACCCAATACAAACCTGACTGAGTACTCCAATATTACTCATAGCTGAGTACCCAATACCACACAAGGCTGATTTTCCAACAACACCCATGGGTGAGTACCTAGTTAAAGCATGGCTGAGTACCCAATAACACACTCATGGTTGAGTACCCAATTTTACTTTTGACTAAGTAGCCAATAACATTCATGGTTTAGTACCCAATAACACTCATGGCTGAATATTCAATAACACTCATTGCTGAGTATCCTATTATATGCATGACTGTGTACCCAACAACACTCATGGCCAACTACCCTATAACACAAATGGCCAAGTACCCAATAACCCTCATGGCTGGGTACCTATTAACACTCATGGCTAATTAATCAATAACACTTTTGGCTGAGTACCAAATAACACTTGGCTAAGTACTCAATACCCCTCATGGCTAAGTACCCAATAACACTCATAGCTCAGTACACAATAACACTCATGGCTGGTATCCAATAAAACTCATAGCTGAGTAACCAATGTCCCCCATGGCTGAGTACCCTAACACCACCTGGCTGAGTACACACAGAAATACCTGCTGAATAGCCAATAACACTCATGGCTGAGTACCCAACAACACCCCCACGAGTTTTCAATAACATACATGGTTGTGTACCCAATACCACACATGGCTGTGTACCAATAACACATATGGCTGAGTACTCAATAACACTCCTGGCTACGCACACCCAATAACATTCATGGCTGAGTTCCCAATAACACACATGGTTGAGTACCCAATAACACTCCTGGCTGAGTACCCAATAACACCCTAGGCTGAGTCCCCAATAACACCCCAGGCTGAGTACCCAATACACCCCAGGCTGAGTACCCAATAATACTCCTGTATGAATACCCAATAACACTCTTGCTGAGTACCCATAACACCCCTGGGTGCGTACCCAATAATACTCCTGGCTGAGTACCCAATACACTCATGGCCGAGTACCCAATAGCACACCTGGCTTAGTAACCAATAACACTTATGGCTAAGTACCCAATAACACTCATGGCTAAGTACCCAATAAGACTTATGGCTAGTACCCAACACACTCATGGCTATGTACCCAATAAGACTTATGACTAAGTACCTAATAATACTCCTGGTTGAGTAACTATAACACTCATGGCTAAGTACCCAATACCACTCATGGCTAATACACCCAATAAAACTAATGGCCAAGTACCCAATAACACTCATGGCTTAAGTACCCAATAACATTCATGACTGAGTACCCAATAACACTCCTGGCTGATTAACCATAAGACTCATGGCTGAGTAACTAATAACACTCATGGCTAAGTACCAATAACACTCATGGCTATGTACCCAATAAAACTAATGGCCAAGTACACAATAAGACTCATGGCTAAGTACCCATTAAGATTAATGGCTAAGTACCCATTAAGACTTATGGCTAAGTACCCATTAACACTCATGGCTAAGTACCCAATAAACTTATGGCTAAGTACCCATTAAGACTTATGGCTAAGTACCCAATAACACTCATGGCTTAAGTACCCAATAAACAGTGCTTGTGAAGGTTCTCATTCATCCAGGTCATGGTATATCTGTTGTATTAAATTAGATCAACTGGACTTGAAATGTAGTTCTTGAAGACGTTTCTCTAGTCATCCGACTGGCTTTCTCAATTCAGAATGACTTGTACAAGAATCTGTGGCAATTATGTACCCTGAAAATCCCAATTAGCATATTATGTACCCTGGAAAATCCCATTAGCATATCACAGCTGTGATATGCTAATTGGGATTTTCCAGGGTACATAATTGCCACAGATTCTTGTACAAGTCATTCTGAATTGAGAAAGCCAGTCGGATGACTAGCGAAACGTCTTCAAGAACTACATTTCAGTCCAGTTTGAATCTAATTGAATACAACAGATATACCCAATAAAACTAATGGCCAAGTACCCAATAAGACGCATGGCTAAGTACCCATTAATAATCATGGCTAAGTACCCATTAAGACTCATGGCTAAGTACCCAATAGGACTCATGGCTAAGTACCCAATAAACTAATGGCCAAGTACCCATTAAGACTCATGGCTATACCCAATAGACTAATGGCTAAGTACCCAATAAAACTAATGGCCAAGTAACCCAATAAGACTTATGGCTAGTACCCATTACATTCATGGCTAAGTACCCATTAAGACTTATGGCTAAGTACCCATTAACACTCATGGCTAAGTACCCAATAAGACTTATGGCTAAGTACCCATTAAGACTTATGGCTAAGTACCCTTAACACTCATGGCTAAGTACCCAATAAGACTTATGGCTAAGTACCCTTAAACTTATGGCTAGCCCTAAGTACCCAATACACTTCATGCTAAGTACCCAATAAACTAATTTCCATACCCAATAAGACGCTGGCTAATTACCCATTAACACTCATGCTAAGTACCCATTAAGACTTATGGCTAATACCCATTACCATCATGGCTAGTACCATTATCAATACCAATGCATGGCTAAGTACCCATTAACACTCATGCTAAGTACCCTTAAGACTTATGGCTAGTACCCTAACACTCATGGCTAAGTACCCAATAAAACTAATTTCCAAGTACCCAATAAGACGCATGGCTAAGTACCCATTAACACTCATGGCTAAGTACCCATTAAGACTTATGGCTAAGTACCCATTAACACTCATGGCTAAGTACCCATTAAGACTTATGGCTAAGTACCCATTAACACTCTGGCTAAGTACCCATTAAGACTTATGGCTAAGTACCCATTAACACTCATGGCTAAGTACCCATTAAGACTTAGCTAAGAACCCATTAACACTCATGGCTAGTACCCATTAAGACTTATGGCAAGTACCCATTAACACTCATGGCTAAGTACCCAATAAAACTAATTTCCAAGTACCAATAAACTTATGGCTAAGTACCCTTAACACCTCATGGCTAAGTACCCATTAAGACTTATGGCTAAGTACCCATTAACACTCATGGCAAGTACCCATTAGACTTATGCTAAGTTACCCATTAACACACTCATGGCTAAGTACCCATTAAGCTTATGGCTAAGTACCCATTAACAGCTAGTACCATAGACCTATGCTAAGTACCCATTAACACCATGACTGATACCCTATTTACTACATCTTGCTCCTGAGGCATGTAAACACCTTATTTTTCTTTGTGAATCACTGTTGAATTGACATTACCTGAGGAAGGGGGCAAGATCTAACCCCCCCGAAATGTGTGTGTTTGCTTTGGAGAATGTACCCATCACTATGCACATGGAATCCCAATGAGGTGATTCGGTGTCTATTCTATATACAGTTTTAAAAAACCTTTCTGGTTATACAGAGTTGGATCTTCTGTAGATGCAAGTGACCCGTTGTATGATTCAGTAGTATGTTGGATTTTATTCTATTGATTATTCTTATCCTGCACCTCCCTGTAGAATAATGCTCTCTGTATTCACACTATTCTTACAGACACATTGATTATTCCAGGCTGAAATGACTTTTACGATGGCACCTTAACCAGGGTAACAATAATATTATCCAACCTTTACTTGGCCTCCTGTGCTTATAAACCCAAAAGTCATGAATCACTGGGCGATAGAGCAGTACAGGGAGAGCTCCCATATGTGTTTGAAAGACAAAACAGCTGGCTCCCCTCTGCTAACACTTTATTAATGTAACAACACGTCATTTACTGATCAAACACTCACCAAGTCAGCCATTAACCTTGGAGAGATGAATGATGGATCCAATATCCCAGACATGGAAAACCATAGCCAGTCTAGAACTGTACCACCCACTACACTGATCGCCTGACTGATGCCTTTCCAGACGTCACAATTTTATATCCATATAAAACCTTCCACTAACCTTCCAATCATGTCTCCAGATATGTACAAAGAGAGATTTGCTGCCCCTAGTTACTACATCCCCAATAACAGTAGAATGCTCATCACTAATTGTTTTTTCCTGATACTTCCAGCCTTTAGCCAATGTATGTAAGATGGAACAGAAATCACTGCCATCCTGCCAATTGTT
Source organism: Hymenochirus boettgeri (assembly GCA_019447015.1). Taxonomy (NCBI): domain Eukaryota; kingdom Metazoa; phylum Chordata; class Amphibia; order Anura; family Pipidae; genus Hymenochirus; species Hymenochirus boettgeri. Next base: position 51,724 of record JAACNH010000907.1, on the reverse strand, counting down.
TATACATTATCATTGTATAGTAATTATTAAAATGTAATGAATAGAACCCTGGAGCCTTTATTATATAACATTCTGGGTAAAATACAGGGCAGAAAGGCTTATTTTTGGCCCATTTAAACAGACTGATATGGGGCAAGACTGATATGGGGCAGAGTGTATGGGGCAGACGATATGGGGCAGACATGATGGACAGAGATTGGGACAGACTGATATGGGACATAGTGATAGGGGCAGACTGATATGGGACAGACTGATATGGGGCAGACTGATATGGGGCAGACTGATATGGACATACTGATATGGGATCGACGATGGGACAGACTGATGGGACAGGTAAATATGGGACAGACTGATATGGGACAGACTGATTGGGGCAGACTGATATGGGGCAGAGTGATATGGGGCAGACTGATATTGGGCAGACGATATGGGACAGAGATATGGAAGGTGATATGGGACAGACGATATGGGACAGATGATATGGGGCAACTGATATGGGAAGAGTGATTGGGGCGATGATAGGGGCAGACTGAATATGGGGCAGACTGATATGGGACAGAGTGATATGGGGCAGACTGATATGGGGCAGAGTGATATGGGGCAGACTGATATGGGGCAGAGTGATATGGGGCAGACTGATATGGGGCATACTGATATGGGACAGGTGATATGGGGCAGACTGATATGGACAAAGTGATATTGGGCAGACTGGATATGGGGAAGACGATATGGGGCAGAAGATATGGGGCAGAGTGATATGGGGCAGAGTGTATGGGGCAGACTGATATGGGGCAGACTGATATGGGCAGGTGATGTGGGGCAGACTGATATGGGGCAACTGATATGGGGCAGAATGATATGGGACAGAGTGATATGGGACAGACTGATATGGGACAGAGTGATATGGGGCAGACTGATTATGGGGCAGACTGATATGGGGCAGACTGATATGGGACAGAGTGATATGGGATGAAGGGCAGACTGATATGGGGCGACTGATATGGGCAGACTGATATGGGACGAGTGATATGGGGCAGACTGATATGGGCAGACTGATATGGGACAGAGTGATATGGGGCAGACTGATATGGGGCAGACTGATATGGGGCAGAGTGATATGGGGCAGACGATATGGGACAGACTGATATGGGACAGACTGATATGGGACAGAGTGATATGGGACAGACTGATATGGGACAGAGTGATATGGGACAAGACTGATATGGGACAGACTGATATGGGACAGAGTGATATGGGGCAGACTGATATGGGGCAGAGTGATATGGGGCATACTGATATGGGACAGAGTGATATGGGGCAGACTGATATGGACAGAGTGATATGGGGCAGACTGATATGGGGCAGACTAATATGGGACGAGTGATATGGGGCCAGACTGATATGGGCAGCACTGATATGGGGCAGACTGATATGGGACAGAGTGATATGGGGCAGACTGATATGGGACAGACTGATATGGGACAGACTGATATGGGGCAGACTTATATGGGACAGAGTGATATGGGGCAGACTGATATGGGACAAGTAGTGATATGGGGCAGACTGATATGGGGCAGAGTGATATGGGGCAGACTGATTAATGGGGCAGACTGATATGGGGCAGACTGATATGGGAGCTGATATGGGGCAGACTGATATGGGAGCAGAGTGATTGGGGCAGACTGATATGGGACAAGTGATATGGGCAGACTTGATATGGGGCAGACTGATATGGGACAGACTGATTGGGACAGACTGATAGGGACAGACTGATATGGGACAGAGTGATATGGGGACAGACTGATATGGGACAGACTGATATGGGCGACTGATATGGGGCAGATGATATGGGGCAGACTGATATGGGCAGAGAACTGAATGGGACAGAGTGATATGGGACAGACTGATATGGGACAAGAGTGATATGGGCAGACTGATATGGGACAGAGTGATATGGGGCAGACTGATAGGGGCAGACTGATATGGGCAGCTGTATGGGACAGAGTGATATGGGGCGACTGATATGGGCAGAGTGATTTGGGGCAGACTGATATGGGGCAGAGTGATATGGGGCAGACTGATATGGGGCAGACTGATATGGGACAGAGTGATATGGGACAGACTGATATGGGACAAAGTGAATATGGGCAGACTGATATGGGGACAGAACTGATATGGGGCAAAAGATGATTGGGCAGAGTGATATGGGGCAGTGATATGGGGCAGAACTGATATGGGGCAGACTGATATGGGGCAGAGTGATATGGGGGCAGACTGATATGGGGCAGACTGATATGGGCAATGATATGGGACAGAGTGATATGGGACAGACTGATATGGACAGAGCTGATATGGGGCAGACTGATATGGGGCATACTGATATGGGGCAGACTGATATGGGACAGAGTGATGGGGCAGCTGATATGGGGCAGACTGATATGGGGCGACTGATATGGGACAGAGTGATATGGGCAGACTGATATGGGAGACTGATATTGGACAGATGATATGGGGCAAAGACTGATATGGGGGCAGACTGATATGGGGGCAGAGTGATATGGGGCAGATGATCTGGACAGCTGATATGGACGACTGGATATGGGACAGAGTGATATGGACAGATGATATGGGACAGAGTGATATTGGCAGACTGATATGGGGACAGACTGATATGGGACAGAGTGATATGGGGCAGACTGATATGGGACAGAGTGATATGGGGCATACTGATATGGGACAGAGTGATATGGGGCAGACTGATATGGGACAGAGTGATATGGGGCAGATGATATGGGGCAGACTAATATGGGACAGAGTGATATGGGCAGACTGTATGGGCAGACTGATTGGGGCAGACTGATATGGGACAGAGTGATATGGGGCAGACTGATATGGGACAGACTGATATGGGACAGACTGATTGGGGCAGACTGATATGGGACAGAGTGATATGGGGCAGACTGATATGGGACAGAGTGATATGGGGCAGACTGATATGGGGCAGAGTGATATGGGGCAGACTGATATGGGGCAGACTGATATGGGCAGAGTGATATGGGGCACAGAGACTGATTATGGGTCAAGACTGATATGGGACAGAGTGATATTGGACAGAGTGATATGGGGCGACTGATATGGGGCAGACTGATATGGGGCCAGACTGATATGGGGCAGACTGATATGGGGAGCAGACTGATATGGGACGAGATGATATGGGGCAGAACTGATATGGGGCAGACTGATATGGGACAGAGTGATATGGGGCAGACTGATTGGGGACAGAGTTATGGGGCAGACTTGATATGGGAGGAGGCATATGGGCCAAGACTGATTGGGACAGATGATATGGGACGAGTGATATGGGGCGGACTGATTGGACAGAGTGTATGGACGAGAGATAATGGGACATAGGATATGGGACAGAAGAGTGATTGGAAGACTGATATGGGACAGAGTGATATGGGACAGAGTGATATGGGACAGAGTGATATGGGACAGAGTGATATGGGGCGGACTGATATGGGACGGACTGATATGGGGCAAGCGATATGGGCGGACTGATATGGGACAGAGTGATATGGGGCAGACTGATATGGGACAAGACGTGATATGGGGCGGACTGATATGGGACAGAGTGATATGGGGCAGACTGATATGGGACAGAGTGATATGGGACAGAGTGATATGGGCAGACTGATATGGGGCAGACTGATATGGGACAGACTGATATGGGCAGACTGATATGGGACAGATGATATGGGACAGAGTGATAGGGGCAGAGCTGATATGGGGCAGAGTGATATGGGGAGTCTGATATGGGACAGAGTGATTGGGCAGACTTGATATGGGGCAGACTGATATGGAGCTGATATGGGACAGCTGATATTGGGCAGACTGATATGGGACAGACTGATATGGACAGAGTGATATGGGGCAGACTGATATGGGCAGAGGGATATGGGGGGGGGCAGACTGTATGGGGCAGCTAATGGGGCAGACTGATATGGGACGAGTGATATGGACAGACTGATAGGAGATAAGACGATGATATGGGACAGAGTGTATGGGGCGATGATATGGACGAGAGTGATATGGGGCAGACTGATATGGGCAGACTGATATGGGGCAGACTGATATGGGACAGAGTGATATGGGACAGACTGATATGGTACAGAGTGATATGGGAACAAGACTGATATGGGACAGAGTGGATATGGGGCAGACTGATATGGGAAGACTGATTGGGGCAGACTGATATGGGACAGAGTATATGGGGCAGACTGATATGGGGCAGATGATATGGGGCAGACTGATATGGGCAGACTGATAGGACAGACTGATATGACAGATGATATGGGCAGACTGTATGGGACAAGTGATATGGGGCATGATATGGGGCAGACTGATTGGGGGGCAGACTGATATGGGACGAGTGATATGGGCAGACTGATATGGGACAGAGTGATATGGGACGACTGATATGGGCGAGTGATATGGGGCAGACTGATATGGGACAGAAGTGATATGGGACAGATGATATGGCAACTGATATGGGGCAACTGATATGGGAAGAGTGATATGGGGCAGACTGATTGGAGACGTGATTGGGGCAGACTGATATGGGACAGACTGATATGGGGCAGACTGATATGGGACACGAACTGATATGGGACAGACTGATATGGGCAGACTGAATATGGACAGACTGATATGGACAGAGTGATATGGGGCAGACTGATATGGAGTGATGATAGGGGCAGACGCTGATATGGGGCAACGATATGGGGCAGACATATGGGACAGAGTTATATGGGCAAGACGATATGGGAGTGAGTGATATGGGGGCAGACTGATATGGGACAGACTGATATGGGCAGACTGATTATGGGACAGACTGATATGGGACAGACTGATATGGGGCAGACTGATATGGGACAGACTGATATGGGGCAGAGTGATATGGGCAGACTGATATGGGAGTGAGTGATATGGGGGCAGAGACTGATATGGGGCAGACTGATATGGGACAGAGTGATATGGGGCAGACTGATATGGGAGTGAGTGAATGGGGGCAAGCTGATTGGGACAACTGATATGGGACAGACTGATATTGGGACAGAGTGATATGGGGCGGACTGATATGGGAGTGAGTGATATGGGGCAGACTGATATGGGACAGACTGATATGGGGCAGACTGATATGGGACAGAGTGATATGGGGCGGACTGATATGGGAGTGAGTGATATAGGGGCCGACTGATATGGGGGCAGACTGGATATGGGACAGAGTGATATGGGGCAGACTGATTGGAGATGAGTGGATATGGGGCAGAACTGATATGGGACAGACTGATATGGGCAGGACTGATATGGGGGCAGACTGATATGGACAGAGTGATATGGGGCAGATGATATGGGAGTGAGTGATATGGGGCAGACTGATATGGGCAGACTGATATGGGGCAGACTGATATGGGAGTGAGTGATATGGGGCAGACTGATATGGGACAGACTGATATGGGCAGATGATAATGGGGCAGACTGATATGGGAGTGAGTGATATGGGCAGACTGATATGGGCAGACTGATATGGGAGTGAGTGATATGGGGCAGACTGATATGGACAGAGTGATATGGGGCAGACTGATATGGGAGTAAGTGATATGGGGCAGACTTATATGGGACAGAGTGATATGGGGCAGACTGATATGGGACAGACTGATATGGGGCAGACTGATATGGGACAGACTGATATGGGACAGAGTGATATGGGGCAGACTGATATGGGGCAGACTGATATGGGGCAGACTGATATGGGAGTGAGTGATATGGGGCAGACTGATATGGGACAGATGATATGGGGCAGACTGATATGGGAGTGAGTGATATGGGCAGACTTATATGGGACAGAGTGATATGGGGGCAGACTAATATGGGACAGACTGATATGGGACAGAGTGATATGGGGCAGACTGATATGGGCAGATGATATGGGGACAGAGTTGATAATGGGCAGACTGATATGGGACAGAGTGATATGGGGCAGACCTGATATGGGACAGATGATATGGGGCAGACTGATATGGAGTGAGTGAATAGGGCAGACTGATATGGGGCAGACTGATATGGACCGTGATATGGGGAGTGATATGGGGCAGAGACTGATATGGGAGTGAGTGATAGGGGCAAGACTATATGGGGCAGATGATATGGGACAGAGTGATAGATGTGGACAGACTGATATGGGACAGAGTGATATGGGAAGGTGTGGGCAGACTGATATGGGACAGAGTGATATGGGAAAGACGAATGGGGCAGATGATATGGGGCAGACTGATATGGGACAGTAGTGATATGGGGCAGATCCTGATATGGGACAGTGATATGGGAACAGGACTGATATGGACAGAGTGATATGGGCAGTACTGATATGGGACAGATGTATGGACCGATGATATGGGGCAGACTGATATGGGGAGACTGATATGGGACAGACTGATATGGGGCAGACGATATGGGACAGAGTGATTTAATTGGGGAGACTGATATGGACAAGGATTGGGCAAGACTGATATGGGACAGAGTGATATGACAGACTGTATGGGACAGAGTGTATGGGGCAGACTATATGGACAGAGTGATTGGGGCAGACTGATATGGACAGAGTGATATGGGACAGAGTGATATGGGACAGAGTGATATGGGACAGACTGATATGGGACAGAGTGATATGGGGCAGACTGATATGGGACAGAGTGATATGGGGCAGACTGATATGGGAGTGAGTGATATGGGGTTATTATTATTGCTTCAAAATCGCATCGTATATACATTTCTTCCAAAAGTCAACAATTGAATCAGCATAAAGAATTAGCCTCTTCCACAAATACAAGTTAAGCGAAGGATCTCGGTAAATGAACTTTAACGTTGGGCATGAGACATACATTGAACCTACGACACGTAAACTCATAGTTTAATTTTAAAGTAAAAGATAATATTAGGTTGGCAGCCAGGAGGCCATCCCTTGGCTCCCCACCATCAATAAGGAGTCTCCTCCCACTGGATTTCATCCTATAGTAAGGAGTCTCCTCCCACTGGATCTCATCCTATAGTAAGGAGTCTCCTCCCACTGGATTTCATCCTATAGTAAGCGTCTCCTCCCCCTGCTCTCCTATAAGGAGTCTCCTCCACTGGATTTCATCCTATAGTAAGGAGTCTCCTCGCACTGGATTTCATCCTATAGTAAGCAGTCTCCTCCACTGGATCTCATCCTATAGTAAGGAGTCTCCCCACTGGATTTCATCCTATAGTAAGGAGTCTCCTCCCATGGATTTCATCCTATAGTAAGGAGTTTTCCCTCCCACGTGATTTTCATCCTATAGTAAGGATCCTCCTCCCACTGGATTTCATCCTTATAGTAAGGAGTCTCCTCCACTGGATCTCATCCTATAGTAAGGAGTCTCTCCACGGGATTTTATCCTATAGTAAGGAGCTCTCCTCCACTGGATCTCATCCTATAGTAAGGAGCCTCCTCCCACTGGATTTCATCCATATTCAAGGGTCTCCTCCCATGATCTCATCCTATAGTAAGGATCTCTCCCACTGGATTTCATCCTTAGTAAGGAGTCCTCCTCCCCTGGATTTCATCTATAGTAAGGAGTCTCCTCCCACTCGATTTCATCCTATAGTAAGGAGTCTCCTCCTCCACTGGATTTCTCCTATAGTAAGGGTCTTCTCCCTACTGGTATTTTCATCCTATGTATAGGAGTCCCTCATCCTCCTCCACCACTGGATTTCATCTATAGTAAGAGTCTCCTCCCACTGGACTCATCCTTAGTAAGGAGTCTCCTCCCTTCACTGGATCTCATCCTATAGTAAGAGTCTCCTCCCACTGGATTTCATCCTATAGTTAGGAGGCAAAAGCTGGATGAGTTTCTACAAACAAGGAATGTTACAAGTTACTGGGATTGATACATAAAGTAGAGTTGGGAAAGGGTTTGTCACTGTGAGAACGGTAAAGCTATGGAACTGTCTTCCAGTGGACGTTGTTAAGGCAGGTTCATTGGTCAGTTTAATAAAAAGCTGGATGAGTTTCTACAAACAAGGAATGTTACAAGTTACTGGTATTGATACATAAAGTAGAGTTGGGAAAGGGTTTGTCACTGTGAGAACGGTAAAGCTATGGAACTGTCTTCCAGTGGATGTTGTTATGGCAGGTTCATTGGTCAGTTTAATAAAAAGCTGGATGAGTTTCTACAAACAAGGAATGTTACAAGTTACTGGTATTGATACATAAAGTAGAGTTGGGAAAGGATTTTTCACTGTGAGAACAGTAAAGCTATGGAACTGTCTTCCAGTGGACGTTGTTATGGCAGGTTCATTGGTCAGTTTAATAAAAAGCTGAAGTTCTACAAACAGGAATGTTACAAGTTACTGGTATTGATACATAAAGTAGAGTGGGAAGGTTTTGTCCCTGTGAGAACGGTAAAGCTATGGAACTGTCTTCCAGTGACTTGTTTATGGCAGGGTTCATTGGTCAGTTAATAAAAAGCTGGATGAGTTTCTACAAACAAGGAATGTTACAAGTTACTGAGGTTGATACATAAAGTAGAGTTGGGAAAGGGTTTGTCTGTGAGAAGTGTAAAGCTATGGAACTGTCTTCCAGTGGACGTTGTTATGGCAGTTTCATTGGTCAGTTTAATAAAAAGCTGGATGGTTTCTACAACAAGGAATGTTACAAGTTACTGGTATTGATCATAAAGTAGAGGTTGGAAAGGGTTTGTCACTGTGAGAACGGTAAAGCTATGGAACTTTCTTCCAGTGGACGTTGTTATGGCAGGTTCATTGGTCAGTTTATATAAGCTGGATGAGTTTCTCCAAACAGGAATGTTACAAGTTACTGGTATGGTACATAAAGTAGAGTTGAAGGGTTTGTCACTGTGAGAACGGTAAATAAGCTATGGAACTGTCTTCCAGTGGACGTTGTTATGGCAGTTCATTGGTCAGTTTTTAAAAAGCTGGATGAGTTTCTACAAACAAGGAATTTACAGTTACTGGATTGATACATAAAGTAGAGTTGGGAAGGGGTTTGTCACTGTGAGAACGGTAAAGCTAGTGGAACTGTCTTCCAGTGGACGTTGTTATGGCAGGTTTCATTGGTCAGTTTTAATAAAAGCTGGATGAGTTTTCTACAAACAGAATGTTACAAGTTACTGGTATTGATACATAAAGTAGAGTTGGGAAGGGTTTGTCACTGTGAGAACGTAAACTATGGAACTGTCTTCCAGTGGACGTTGTTTATGGCAGGTTCATTGGTCAGTTTATAAAAAGCTGGGGAGTTTCTCTAAAACAAGGAATGTACAAGTTACTGGTATTGATACATAAAGTAGATTGGAAAGGTTTTTGTCACGGGTGAGAACGGTAAGGCTATGGAACTGTCTCCAGTGGACGTTGTATGGCAGGTTCATTGGTCAGTTTAATAAAAGGCTGGAGGAGTTTCTACAACAAGGAATGTTACAAGTTACTGTATTGATACATAAAGTAGAGTTGGGAAGGGTTTTACTGTGAGAACGGTAAAGCTATGGAACTGTCTTCCAGTGGACGTTGTTATGGCAGGTTCATTGGTCAGTTTAATGAAAGCTGGAGAGTTTCCAAACAAGGAATGTTACAAGTTACTGGTATGAATACATAAAGTAGAGTTGGGAAAGGGTTTGTCCACTGTGAGAACGGTAAAGCTATGGAACGTCTTCCAGTGGACGTTGTTATGGCAGGTTCTTGGTCAGTTTAATAAAGCTGGAGGAGTTTTCAAACAAGGAATGTTCAAGTTACTGGTATTGATACATAAAGTAGATGGAAAGGGTTGTCACTGTGAGAACGGTAAAGCTATGGAACTGTCTTCCAGTGGACGTTGTTATGGCAGGTTCATTGGTCAGTTTAATAAAAAGCTGGATGCGTTTCTACAAACAAGGAATGTTTCAAGTTACTGGTTATTGCATACATAAAGAGAGTTGGGAAGGGGTTTGTCACTGTGAAACGGTAAAGCTCTGGAACTGTCTCCAGTGGACGTTGTTATGGCAGGTTCATTGGTCAGTTTAATAAAGCTGGATGATTTTCTACAAACAAGGAATGTTACAAGTTACTGGTATTGATAAAAGTAGAGTTGGAAAGGGTTTGTCACTGTGAGAACGGTAGCTATGGAACTTTCTTCCAGTGGCTTGTTATGCAGGTTCATTGGTCAGTTTAATAAAAAGCTGGATGGTTTTCTACAAACAAGGAATGTTACAAGTTACTGGTATTGATACATAAAGTAGAGTTGGGAAAGGGTTTGTCACTGTGAGAACGGTAAGGCTATGGAACTGTCTTCCAGTGGACGTTGTTATGGCAGGTTCATTGGTCAGTTAAATAAAAGCTGGATGAGTTTCTACAAACAGGAATGTTACAGTTACTGGATTGATACTAAAGTAGAGTTGGGAAAGGGTTTGTCACTGTGAGAACGGTAAAGCTATGGAACTGTCTTCCAGTGGACGTTGTTATGCAGGTTCATTGGTCAGTTTATAAAAGCTGGATGAGTTTTTCTACACAAGGATGTTACAAGTTACTGGTATTGATACATAAAGTAGAGTTGGGAAAGGGTTGTCCACTGTGAGAACGGTTAAAGCTATGGAACTGTCTTCCAGTGACGTTGTTATGGCAGGTTCATTGGTCAGTTTAATAAAAAGCTGGATGAGTTTCTACAAACAAGGAATGTTACAAGTTTCTGGTATTGATACATAAAGTAGAGTTGGGAAAGGGTTTGTCACTGTGAGAACGGTAAAGCTATGGAACTGTCTTCCAGTGGACTTGTTATGGCAGGTTCATTGGTCAGTTTAAAAAAGCTGGATGGGTTTCTACAAACAAGGAATGTTACAAGTTACTGGTATTGATACATAAAGTAGAGTTGGGAAAGGGTTTGTCACTGTGAGAACGGTAAAGGCTATGGAACTGTCTTCCAGTGGACGTTGTTATGGCAGGTTCATTGGTCAGTTTAATAAAAAGCTGGATGAGTTTCTACAACAAGGAATGTTACAAGTTACTGGTATTGATACATAAAGTAGAGTTGGGAAAGGGTTTGTCACTGTGAGAACGGTAAATAGGGACTGTCTTCCAGTGGACGTTGTTATGGCAGGTTCATTGTCAGTTAATAAAAAGCTGGATGAGTTTCTACAAACAGGAATGTTACAAGTTACTGGTATTGATACATAAAGTAGAGTTGGGAAAGGGTTTGTCACTGTGAGAACGGTAAAAGCTATGGAACTGTCTTCCAGTGGACGTTGTTATGGCAGGTTCATTGGTCAGTTTAATAAAAAAGCTGGATGAGTTTCTACAAACAAGGAATGTTACAAGTTACTGGTATTGATACATAAATAGAGTTGGGAAAGGGTTTTCCTGTGAGAACGGTAAAGCTATGGAACTGTCTTCCAGTGGACTTGTTATGACAGGTTTCATGGTCAGTTTAATAAAAAGCTGGATGAGTTTCTAAAACAAGGAATGTTACAAGTTACTGGTATATGATACATAAAGTAGAGTTGGAAAGGGTTTGTCACTGTGAGAACGGTAAAGCTATGGAACTGTCTCCAGTGGACGTTGTTATGGCAGGTTCATTGGTCAGTTTAAAAAAAGCTGGATGAGTTTCTACAACAGGAATGTTACAGTTACTGGATTGATACATAAAGTAGAGTTGGGAAAGGGTTTGTCACTGTGAGAACGTGTAAAGCTATGGAACTGTCTTCCAGTGGACGTTGTTATAGGCAGGTTCATTGGTCAGTTTATAAAAAGCTGTGGATGAGTTTCTCCAAACAGGAATGTTACAAGTTACTGGTATTGATACAATAAGTAGAGTTGGGAAAGGGTTTGTCACTGTGAGAACGGTAAAGCTATGGAACAGTCCCGTGGACGTTGTTATGGCAGGTTCATGGTCAGCTTTAATAAAAGCTGGATGAGTTTCTAACAAACAGGATGTTACATGTACTGGTATTGATACATAAAGTAGAGTTGGGAAAGGGTTTGTCACTGTGAGAAAGGTAAAGCTATGGAACTGTCTTCCAGGGACGTTGTATGGCGGTTCATTGGCAGTTTAATAAAAGCTTGGAGAGTTTTCTAACAAACAAGGAATGTACAATACTGGTATGATACATAAGTAGAGTTGGGAAAGGGTTTGTCACTGTGAGAACGGTAAAGCTATGGAACTGTCTTCCAGTGGACGTTGTTATGGCAGGTTCATTGGACAGTTTAATAAAAAGCTGGAGGAGTTTCTACAAACAAGGAATGTTACAAGTTACTGGTATTGATACATAGAGTTGATCCAGGGAAATTTCCGATTGCCACTTGGAGCCACTTGCTGAATTCTATGGGATACTGTCTGCATTGGGACAATGTTTTGCAGATGGATGTCTCAGAGTTTTGGGTGGATGTTGATTTTTATAGCCAGGAAGGGTGTGGGAAGAAATAAGCCTATCCATAGGACTAGAGCTGGTTTAATGGGAAAGGCTACTACTGTATTGCAGTGCAGTAGACACTTGTTGATCTTTTCACCCATCAACATGTCATCTGTCTTGAAATACCAGAAGTAATTTAGACAGCCGGACCCCCATTCTCGACCCCCCACCCCCTCCCATGAAGAGCTTAGCAAAATGCATAACTAGGGATTAAATTCAGGAAGGATCATCACAATCTTAAAACAACATTTCCCAAAGTTAATCAGACGTTGAGCATTTGCACTTGGCACCGATTCAGTCAAATGGTTCAGTGGAGATATAGGTTAATTCCCTTCTCTCCCTGGATATTTACTGTTGGAGCCACTTTATAAAACCTCCCGTAAATAAGGAAGCCTGACAGATAGTGTAACATAGAAATTTGGACAGTCATTGGTTGTTTAGATTTTTTATTAGACAGGGGAACTGTACTATGAATAATTAACTCCACAAAATCCATACTTATGTAGGAGGAAGGAACTTCATGAATCAATTATTATGTAGGAGGTGGAACTCCATGGAATGCGTTATTATGTAGGAGGTAGGAAACAAAATCCATTATTATGCAGGAGGTAGGAACCCCATGGAATGCGTTATTATGCAGGAGGTAGGAACCCCATAAAAATCCATTTTATTGCACCAGAGAAAAGCCAGGAAATTATAGGCCATTATAAGAAAAACATTTGCATAGATAACTTGACAGCGTGCAAAAACAGGGTTCACAATACAAATAGTACATCGTATCCTAGATGAGGCTAAGTACAATATAACAGTTTAAAACACGGGGTTGTGTCCAGGGCTATAAGGAAACACTGTTGTGATGGTAGCAGGAAACATAGTTCAACACCGATAGTAACAAATGTAATCAATCTTATCCAAAACCCAGACAGTCATGTACTGCTGAATCGGGTGATTTGGGTTACTGGCGGCAGGAAATTTGGGATGTGAAGGCGATAAACATGCTTTTTTGATTTCATGACCATACAAGTGTTTTGTGCCTTTTTTGTAGGGGACTTGGCACCTGTTCTTTGGGTGTGTTATGATTACTGTTTTAGGTTTAAGTGGATACCTGGTAGGTGAAGCCAGTGTTTTCCATAGGGATTGTTTCCAGTCAGGTGGCAAGAAAAAGTAGCTGGGTAGGGCAGAACAGGGAAATTTGGTTAGATCTGAGATGGTTAACCCATTCAGTGCTGGCAGACTTTCCAACAATATTGGCCTTAACACTTTCAGTGCCAGCAGTCTTACCCAGAGTATTGCCATTACCACTTTCAGTGCCAACAGAGTATTACCATTAACCCTTTAGTGCCAGCAGACTTTCCTATTAATACTTTCAGTGCCAGCACTTTCCCAGAGTATTGCCATTAACCCTTCAGTGCCAGCAGTCTTACCCAGAGTATTGCCATTACCCACTTTCAGTGCCAACAGAGTATTACCATTAACCCTTTAGTGCCAGTAGACTTTCCTATTAATACTTTCAGTGCCAGCACTTACCCAGAGTATTGCCATTAACACTTTCAATGCCAGCAGAGTATGAGCATTAACCCTTTAGTGGCAACAGACTTTCCTATTAATACTTTCAGCTGCCAGCATTGACATGATATACAGCATGTACCTGCTTCTCGTGTCTCCTCCATTGAATTGTTCACTCCTTACCTACTCTCAGTTCTAATTGGAGAGTTTGGTGGAAGGAAGAAAGAGGCAGGGATAGTGATCTCATGGCTGCTAGTCACAGGGGCTACTGGTAAAAAGTGGGTGCCCTTGTAGACAGGAGATATTAGGTTTACTCTGTACTCCATAACTCATTAGCTATGATGGGATTAAATTGAATGTTTAGAACTGATTAGATTTTTAAATTGATCAAATTTCATCAGTCCTTCCATGTGCTTTCTGCTTAGAGTTTGCAATGGACATTGTTATTGCTCATTAAAATGGTATTAGAATACAATCAGCATCGCTATGTAACTGCCAAGGAACCATCTAGTGTGACCTAATCCCTCAATACTTTCCTCCATGTTAATTATCTATCACCTTACACAGCAGAAACCAGACAGTCACATGGTCGTTTTGTTCGCTATACTGCCCGGTTATTAGACTTTTACACAGACGGGGTGGCGCCAATATTAATATCAGTGACACTGATTTATCAATTTCTGTCCCATCTGCTCTGAATTCACAACCCCATGTAGTAAGGAAAACTAAATAACCCACCCACAGAGGGTTCACTGGAAAGCTTTCCCATTTAAGGAATATTCTTATTTAAAAGGTATTTCCGCTGATTAAAGGAGCTGTGTCTTACCTCCCGTTCTTCAATAAAGCCTCCAGGAGTCGGGAGAGATGGTAAGTTACTTACCCGATCGCTCGCTCCCCCACCACGTAGTCTGACAGGTCTGGACGGATGCGCATAGAGTACTAAGTCGTTGGGACCTGTCAGACTAATAATAAGGTATGGTATCCTTATTTAAGGGGCAGTATCCTTATTTACGGAGCAGTATTTGTTTTTAAGGCGCGGCATTCTTCTTTAAGGAGCGGTATCTGTTTTTTAGGAGGGGTATTTGTATTTAAGGAGCGGTATCTATTTTTAAGGTGTGGTATTCGGATTTAAGGAGCAGTATCTGTTTTTTAGGAGGGGTATTTGTATTTAAGGAGCGGTATCCATTTCTAAAGTGCAGTACGCCTCCCATACCCTACCTCTAATCACGTTTTTAGGAATGCCCCCACAAGATTCTTCAAACCTCCAATATGCCCTGTGCCAGATAATAGTGCGGACGTTTGAAGAGCGTGTCCCGTGACGTCATTGCACCGGGCCCAAGACAATGCATTGCAATGACATCACAGGGGCGCATGACGAGTGCGCAACTACATCTAGTCTTGCAAGCATTGATGTCATGCACATGCCCTTCAAAAGACCAGGCTATTATCTGTCACAGGGCATGTTGGAGATTTGGAGAATCTCATGGGGGCGGTCCTAAACTGGGATTAGAGTGGAAGAAGCCAGCAACATTCAAGCTGGGAGGGCAATAAAAAAAAAAACTTTAGATTTAAAGCCACAGCTATGTACATACCCTTTAAGGAGCAGTATCCATTTTAAAAGAACAGTATCCTTTTTTAAAGATCAGTAGTTAAGTATCAATTTGTTAGGAATTAATAATATTATTTACCCCCAGGTAGTTATTAGACATTCCTTATTTAACAATGCCCCATCTTTATATCTACCCTGACTGGTGATGGAAGTAGGTGCAGGGATCGCGGTACAGAGATCCCTGACATCACACAGGTGTACTTTGTGTAGGAAGCAATTACCTATTGATATTCCATTTTATGAACTATAACAGATGGGAAATAGGGTTTGACTGTAGTTGTTTTGTAAATATTCTTTTAACCAGTGATTCTCCTTTAAATGGTTTCTCTACTGGTAAAAACAAAATTTGGGTATTCAGTTTTATTGAAGAATGAGAGGTAAATGAGCTGTGTCTTACCTCCCGTTCTTCAATAAAACCTGCAGGAGCCGGGAACGAAGGTAAGTTACCTGTCATGGCGGGGGAGCGAGCGATCGGGTAAGTACCTTGGTTCCGAGCTCTTGAACGTTTTATTGAAGAAGGGGAGGTAGGACACAGCTCCTTTACCTCCCGTTCTTCAATAAAACTGAATACCAATTTTTTTCTATATACAGGTTGAATACATTCACACACAATATTAATTCTCTGTTTATTTCCATTTACAGGTACATGCTGGAGCTGACATATTTATTTTCTACCGGGGAATATGTATGGATGATATTTCTGTGCAATGCATTCTGGTAATTAGACTTCCTGTTTACTGTATGACTAGGCCCCAATAAAAAGAAAAATCCAATTGTATTCCACTCCATGTTCCCTTTTACAAAGAAAAGACTGGTCCGTTGTAGGGTTACCAGGTATTGTACACAGACATGTACACTGTGTATAGCACACAGATTTATGTACACTTAATTATACACAGATATGTACACATTGTATAGTACACAGATATGAACACTGTATAATGTACAGACATGTACACTGTGTATAGCACACATATATATACACTGTATAATACACAGACATGTACACAGTGTATAGTACACAGATATGTACACTGTATAGTACAGACATGTTACACTGTGTATAGCACACAGATATATGTGCACTGATAATACGACATGTTACAGTGTATAGTACACAATATGTACACTGTATACACAGATATGTACACTGTATAGTACACAGACCTGTACACTGTGTATAGCACACAGATATATGTACACTTAATTACACAGACATGTACACAGTGTATAGTACACAGAATGTACACTGTATAGTACAGCCATGTACACTGTGTATAGCACACATATATATACACTGTATAATACACAGACATGTACACAGTGTATAGTACACAGATATGTACACTGTATAGTACAGACATGTACACTGTGTATAGCACACAGATTATGTCCTTAATTATACACGACATGTACACAGTGTATAGTACACACAGATGTGAACACTGGTATAGATTAAGACATGTTACACACTGTGGTATCACACATACTATATACACTGTATAATCACAGACATGTACACAGGTGTATAGTACACAGATATGTACATCTGATTGCAAGACATGTACTGTGTATAGCACACAGATATATGTACAATGTATAATACAGACATGTACAGTGTATAGTTACACAGATATGTACACTGTATACTACACAGACATGTTACACAGATATGTACACTGTATACTACCAGACATGTACGACTGTGTATAGCACACAGATATATGTACACTGTATAATAAATACATGTACAGAGTATAGTACACAGATATGTACACTGTATAGTAACAAAGACATGTAAACTGTGTATAGCACACGATATATGTACAATGTATAATACAGACATGTACACGTGTATAGTACACAGATATGTACACTGTATAATACCCACAACATGTAGAGTGTATAGTTCACAGATATGTAGGCAGGTGTATAGTACACAGACATGTACACTGTAATATAAACAGACATGTACAGTGTATAGTACACAGATATGTCGACAGTGTATAGTACACAGACATGAACACTGTATAATAAACAGACAGTACAGTGATATAGTACACAGATACGTAGACAGTGTATAGTACACAGACATGTACACTGTATAATAAACAGACTGTACAGTGTATAGTACACAGATATGTAGACAGTGTATAGTACCACAGACATGAACACTGTATAATAAACAGACATGTACAGTGTATAGTACACAGACATGTACAGTGTATAATAAACAGACATGTACCGTGTATAGTACACAGATATGTAGACAGTGTCTAAGTACCACACTGTACAGTGTATAATAAACAGACATGTACAGTGTATTACACAGATATGTAGACAGTGTATAGTACACAGACATGTACAGTGTATAATAAACAGACATGTACAGTGTATAATACACAGACATGTAGAACAGTGTAGTGTACACAGACATGTAGACAGTGTATAGTACACAGATATGTAGACACGTGTATAGTACACAGATATGTAGAGCACTGTATAATACACAGACATGTACACAGATATGTACACTGTATAGTACACAGACATGTACACTGTGTATAGCACACGATATGTACCACTGTATAATACAGACATGTACAGAGTATAGTACACAGATATGTACACTGTTATATACAGACAGTTAAACTGTGTATAGCACACAGATATATGTACACTGTATAATACAGACATGTACACAGTGTATAGATAACACAGATATGTACACTGTATAGACACAGACATGTAGAGTGTATAGTTCACAGATATGTAGGCAGTGTATAGTACACAGACATGTACCCTGTATAATAAACAGACATGTACAGTGTATAGTACACAGATATGTAGACGTGTTAGTACACAGACATGAACACTGTATAATAAACAGACATGTACAGTGTATAGTACACAGATATGTAGACAGTGTATAGTACACAGACCTGTACCTGTATAATAAACAGACATGTACAGTGTATAGTACACAGATATGTAGACAGTGTATAGTACACAGACATGAACACTGTAACAGACATGTACAGTGTATAGTACACAGACATGTACAGTGTATAAACACGACATGTAACAGTGATAGTACACAGATATGTAGACAGTGATATATACACAGACATGTCCATGTATAATAAACAGACATGTCCAGTGTATAGTACACAGATATGTAGACAGTGTATGTACACAAGACAGTACAGTGTAAATAACAGACATGTACAGTGTATAGTACACAGACATGTAGACAGTGTATAGTACACAGACATGTAGACAGGTGTATAGTACCCAGATATGTAGACAGTGTATAGTACACAGATATGTAGACAGTGTATAGTAACACGAATGTAGACAGTGTATAGTACACAGATATGTAGCAGTTTAGTACACGATATGTAGACGTGTATAGTAACACAGATATGTAGACAGTGTAACAGTGCAGTACACAGAATGTAGACAGTGTATAGTACACAGATATGTAGACACGTTAGGACACAGACCTGTAGACAGTGTAAGTACCAGTTGTAGAACATGTAATAGTACAGACATGTAGACAGTGTATAGTACACAAGACATGTAGACAGTGTATAGTACACAGATATGTAGACGTATAGTACCCAGACATGTTATACCTGTATAGTACACAGACTGTCAGCACCGTGTATAGTAACACAGTACGGTAGACGTGTATAGTACACAGACAGTAGACAGTGTATAGTAACAACAGAGACATGTAGAACAGTGTATAGTACACAATATGTAGACAGGTATAGTACACAGACATGTAGACAGTGTATAGTACCAGATACCCTGTAGACAGTGTTAGCCACAGATATGTAACAGTGTCATAGTACACAGATATGTAGACAGTGATAGTACACAGATATGTAACAGTGTAAATATGAATGTATCACAGATAATGATACAGTGTATAGGTACAACAGACAATGTAGACAGTGTATAGTACACAGATATGTAGACAGTGTATAGTACACAGACATTATCTTGCTGCCTTGTTATTAAATGTGTGTCCAGAGGTGTCACCTCTGTAACTTGTTACACTTGACACGTTTGTAGGGGGGTAACTAATGGACCAATTCCATTCACAACCCCAGTTAGGGACTGTAAAGAGGGTGATAATGTTTTATTGACTGCCACCACTAATGCAGCAGACAATCGTGAAATAATTGTATGGAAACTACCATAGAGGTTTGTTAGACACATTTCGCCCCCCGTGAAATAAAAATGAAACGGATTTTCTTGTCTTTGCCATGGAAGGAAATATGACAGGGCCGTCTACTGTGCAGGTTAATTCCAGTTTTCCACCTTTTACCAAGAGCCTGTCATTAAAAAGATTAAAAAACACATCAAGCCCAAAGACATGCAGGTCTGGCACAAGGATGTCTGGGGGACAAGGAGCAGCCCTGCTGGGATTATGTTCCAAACAATAACACACACACATAACAGTGATTATGTAGGTGATGCAACCGGACTCACAGCAGAACAAACCGGCCATGATTCTTAAAGGGATAACAACAGCAAAAGGATTTTCCTACAGACAACAGCAGCGACAGAGATAACGGTCAATGTGTCAGTGTCATCCAGTAGCCATGCTACACACACCGCATCTTTAATGGAGTCACCCAGCCTAGAACAGGAATAAAACAAAAAATGGCAAGAAACATCATCAAGGGAAAAAGTTCTTAAGAAAATGCTATACCTACTGTATCCCTAAATCCCCCCATCCAATACTGCTGACAGTACCCCCTTCCAATACTCCTTACAGTACCCCCTTCCAATACTCCTTACAGTACTGCTGACAGTACCCCCTTCCAATACTCCTTACAGTACCCCCTTCCAATACTCCTTACAGTACTGCTGACAACCCCCTTCCAATACTCCTTACAGTACTGCTGACAGTACCCCCTTCCAATACTCATTACAGTACTGCTGACAACCCCCTTCCAATACTCCTTACAGTACTGCTGACAACCCCCTTCCAATACTCCTTACAGTACTGCAGACAGTACCCCCTTCCAATACTCCTTACAGTACTGCTGACAGTACCCCCTTCCAATACTCCTTACAGTACCCCCTTCCAATACACCTTACAGTACCCCCTTCCGATACTCCTTACAGTACCCCCTTCCAATACTCCTTACAGTACTGCTTACAGTACCCCCTTCCAATACTCCTTACAGTACCCCCTTCCAATACTCCTTACAGTACTGTTGACAGTACCCCCTTCCAATACTCCTTACAGTACTGCTGACAGTACCCCCTTCCAATACTCCTTACAGTACTGCTGACAGTACCCCCTTCCAATACTCCTTACAGTAGTGCTGACAGTACCCCCTTCCAATACTCCTTACAGTACTGTTGAGAGTACCCCCTCTAATACTCCTTACAGTACTGCTAACCATACCTCCTCTAATACTCCTTACAGTACTGCCGACAGTATCCCCTCTAATACTCCTTACAGTACTGCTGACAATACCCCTTCCAACTCTTTACACTACTGCTGACAACCCCCTTCCAATACTCCTTACAGTACTGCTGACAATACACCTTCCAATACTTGTAATAGAGGTTAGGCGTCCTCACAAATTCCACTTGCGCTGATTCAAGGATTCACGGGTTCCAGCTCTAGGAACTCAACAGATACACAATACCAAAGGAAAAGGAATCCAGGACAGCGTTAAATATGCTAACACACACACGGGGATATCCAATACCCCACGCCGCGTTACTTACCTTAGCCCGATCCCGCGATACAATAACTGACGTAACCGAGATTATGTCAGTTATTGCATCGCGGGATCGGGCTAAGGTAAGGAGCACGACCTTAACGCTCCTAAACCTTTACCGTTAAGTTTCGCGATACGAGGTAGCGCAATCCTTAATGGCAGGGGTTTTGGATCGTTAGCACAGCGCTGTTTCCAGGGGTTTTGGATCGGTAGCACAGCGCTGTGCTCTAAATTCCATCTAAAACCCACGTTAACCCGAATTTTTTTCGGGATAACGTGGGTTTTAGACGGAAAAGGGCTATATTGTATCTCCCTGACAGTGTCTTATTGGCACAACATGTTTTGAGTGCAACTCTTTTTCCCTTGCAATACTTCTTACAGTACTGCTGGCAATACCCCTTCCAATACTCCTTACTGTATCCCTTCCAATACTCCTTACAGTACTGCTGACAATACCCATTCCAATACTCCCTAAAGTACTGCTCACAATTCCATTACTAAAATTCCTACAGTACTGCTGACAAACCCCCTTCCAATACTCCCACAGTAATGCTGACAAATACCCCTTACACTACTGCTGACAATCTCCCATACAATACTCCTCACAGTACTACTGACAATCCCTATCCCAATACTTCTTACAGTACAGCTGACAATACACCTTTCAATATTCCTTACAGTACTACAGACAATACACCTTACAATACTGACAATCCCACTTACAATACGCCTTACAGTACTCCCACAGTACTGCTGACAATCTCCCTTTAAATACCCCCACAGTACTGCTGACAATACACCTTCCAATACTGCTAACAGTACTGATGACAATACCGCATACAGACAGTACTACTGACATTCCCCCTTCCAATACTTCTTACATTACTACTGACAATACCCCTTCCAATATTTCTTACAGTACAGCTGACAATAAGCCTTCTAATATTCCTTATAGTACTGCTGACAATAGCCCTTCCAATACTCATTACAGTACTACTGACAATACCCCTTCCAATACTTTTCTGTACAGCTGACAACACACCTTCCAATATCCCTTACAGTACTGTTGACAATACCCCTTACAGTACTCCTGAAAATAATCCTTATAGTACCCCTTCTAATATTCCTTACAGTACTGCTGATAATATCCCTTCCAATACTCTTTACAGTATTGCTGATAATATCCCTTCCAATACTCCTTGTAGTACTGCTAAAATACTTCTTACTGGACTCCTGGCAATACTCACTTACTTACAATACTGCTGACAATATTCCTTACAGTACTCTTTACAGTACTGCTGACAATACTGATTACAGTACTATTGGCAATATCCCTTCCTATACACTGTACAATAATTCTGGAAATAATCATTACAGTATTCATGACAATACTCTTCCAATACTACGTCTAATGCTCCTAAATATCTAAATGTGCTTGGTAATTGGTTTCCTAACCTGGGTGGAGCGATCTTGATAATTTGTTTGTCAACAGCCCCAGAACTGCTGCTTCCCCTACCCCCTACGAGAATGACCCAAGCCCCTTATTCCCTCTGCTTCCCCTGGCTTTGCAGTAGGACTCCCTGGCATCAGCACTGTTGGGTTGTTCACACCTTGGGGTTGGTGTGTGTAGGCTCTCCTGTGACAATGCCCCCTGGGACGTGTATAGACAAAGGTTTGTGGAAGATTATCTCATAGACTGCATGAAAGTCTAAATGAATAGGTGTGTGTGTGTGTCAGGGTTCTAGTAACACACACAGTGGGGTCTGTGCTGCCCATTTATATTTACTAAGTTAAAGGAAACCTGGGAAATTTGCATAAATCCAGGAAATATTTTAGTGCGTTTGTGAAGCTCTTTATGTTCCAACAAGAGTCGTGTGTGTTTCATTTAAAGTGCTTTATTTACCGATGACCTGTGTAGTTATGTGAATCTCATAAATAATCCCTTAACACGGATCACGGAAAATGATTCTACAATTCCCAGTGAAAATAAACATGACTTCCAGGTGGCCCCTGTGGCTATTATCAGCCCTTCGACCAACTCCTGAGTGTCCATTGTGCTAAAAATAACAAGGATTACTGACAACCAGGGCCAGAGATTTCCATAAATAAACTATAGGGCCTGTTAATAATTTTTTGGTGGGGGAGAGGCAATGGCCTGTGCCAGCTAATTCTCTATTTCCATGTCCATTGTCCATTCCAGGAATCAGCCAGATTCCCCAGTGAAGGAATGTTTTGCCTTGGGCTTGACACACGGTTATTTCATTTCTCTCTCCTCTGGAGCAGATGGTACCCAGACTGGGCAATGTGCTAGCAATTCACCTACCCTAATGGCTTCCATCTGCTCCAGAAAATTGCCCTGAACCTAGAGTCTGGTATGTAGGTCTGTAAGTATGTATGCATGTATTATATATGTATTATGTCTGTCTGTATATATTATATGTCTGTGTGTATTATATGTATGTATGTCTGTATTATATATGTATGTATGTATTGTATGTCTGGCTGTCTTTATGTATTATATGTATGTATGTCTGTATGTATTATATATGTATATGTCTGTCTGTATGTATGTATGTATTAAATGTATGTATTATATACGTATGTATTATATGTCTGTCTGTATGTTTTATGTGTGTATACCTGTATTAAATAAGTATGTATTTTATGTCTGTCTGTCTGTCTGAATGTATGTCTGTATATATTATAAATGTATGCATGTACTATGTCTGTCTTATATATTTATGTATGTATTCTATGTCTGTTTGTATGTATGTATTATATATGTATGTATGTATTCTATGTCTGTTTGTATTTATTATATGTAAGTATGTCTGTATTATATGTGCATGTATGTATTAATATGTCTGTGTGTGTATTATGTAATACTTTGTCTATATGTAGTATGAATGCATTAAATATGTCCGTCTGTCTGTATGAATTATGTATGTATTACATTTATACAAAACTAGATAAAAGTTCTGTGCCCTCATGGGAATTTATTGACTTTACATCATGCAGGCCACGTTTCACCCTCGTTTCTGGGCCTTTGTCAAACTTAGTGACTATCTTTAGGTTTCAAATTTGGTTTCTTGCCCATGAAATAGATTTTATTATTTACCTATGAGAATCTATAATGTAGAAAGAGAAAGTTTAAGAATAAAATTGAAATTCACCTTGAAGGGAATGTGTGTGTGCTGCGAGGATTAAACCTCATATATCATTATGGTAATGAAAGTGCACGTTTACTTTCACAATCTGTTCTATTAGTGTGTGTATTGCTGCCATGGAAACAGAACGGTGGGTGTTTGGGTGTATCAGTAGGTGTGTGTACCTGAGTCTGTGTAGGGTGGTTGGGGGCTTGTTTTGTATCTGTCATAAAACTAGATTTTAAAATGTATTCTGAGCAAATACATATATTGTTATTGAGCTTTTATTGTATACAGTTTAGGACATTTATTTTGAAATTACGTGTGTAGTGGTGTGTGTTTGTGTCAGAGAGACACACTGTGTACTTAGTGTAGCTTCAGATGCAGGTTTTTTTCATGGAGAAAGTGACGGTTGAGATTTGATTACAAACCCAATTATGTGAATAGGGAAAATTGGCTGGGAATGTGCAGACAATGTGGGAATTTCCTTGGACTTGATCGCTAGGACTTCACTTATGTGTCCCACACGAGTTTTGTGTCTCTAGAAAAAAACAAGGGAGGAGAAACAGTCAAAAATGTTTTGAACAAATTGAGAAGTAAGAAGGTTATTTACATTTCCAATGAAAAGTTCCCATCAATCCAGGAAACACAATGTAGAAGACACAGCTCTATAATGTAACACAATATTCCTTATTATTTCATCCTCCATCAGGAATCCAAACACCACGAATCACATCAGGAATGCGGTAATGAGGCCACTGGTCATATATGGAGAATGATTCATCCACTGCCATAGGAGAAAGATGGAGAATGATTCATCCACTGCCATAGGAGAAAGATGGAGAATGATTCATCCACTGCCATAGGAGAAAGATGGAGAATGATTCATCCATTGCCATAGGAGAAAGATGGAGAATGATTCATCCACTGCCATAGGAAAAAGATGGAGAATGATTCATCCACTGCCATAGGAAAAGATGGAGAATGATTCATCCACTGCCATAGGAAAAAGATGGAGAATGATTCATCCATTGCCATAGGAGAAAGATGGAGAATGATTCATCCATTGCCATAGGAGAAAGAGGAGAATGATTCATCCACTGCCATAGGAGAAAGAGGAGAATGATTCATCTCCATGCCAATAGGAGAAAGAGGGAGAATGATTCATCCACTGCCCATAGGAGAAAAGATGGAGAATGATTCATCACCTGCCATAGGAAAAAGATGGAGAATGATTCATCCACTGCCATAGAGAGAAAGATGGAGAAGTGTCATCACATGCCATAGGAGAAAAAGATGGAGAATGATTCATCCACTGCCATAGGAGAAAGATGCGAGAATGATTCATCCAGCCATAGGAGAAGATGGAGAATGATTCATCCACTGCCATAGGAGAAAGATGGAGAATGATTCATCCACTGCCATAGGAGAAAGATGGAGAATGATTCATCCACTGCCATAGGAGAAGATGGAGAATGATTCATCCACTGCCATAGGAGAAAGATGGAGAATGATTCATCCACTGCCATAGGAGAAAGATGGAGAATGATTCATCCACTGCCAGGAGGAAAGATGGACGAATGATTCATCCATGCCATAGGAAAAAGATGGAGAATGATTCATCCATGCCATAGGAGAAATGAGCAGAAAGATGGAGAATGATTTCATCCACTGCCTAGGAAAAAGATGGAGAATGATTCATCCACTGCCATAGGAAAGAGGAGAGATGGAGATGATTCACCACTGTGGCCATGGAGGAAAAAGATGGAGAATGATATCCATGCCATAGGAGAAAGATGGAGAATGATTCATCCACTGCCATAGGAGAAAGATGAGAATGATTCATCCACTGCCATAGGAGAAAGATGGAGAATGATTCATCCACTGCCATAGGAGAAAGATGGAGAATGATTCATCCACTGCCATAGGAGAAAGATGGAGAATGATTCATCCACTGCCATAGGAAAAAGATGGAGAATGATTCATCCACTGCCATAGGAGAAAGATGGAGAATGATTCATCCACTGCCATAGGAAAAGATGGAGAATGATTCATCCACTGCCATAGGAGAAAGATGGAGAATGATTCATCCATTGCCATAGGAGAAAGATGGAGAATGATTCAATCCACGCCATAGAAGAAAGATAGGAGCGATCATCCGCAACGAGAAAGTGGAGAATTGATTTCATCCACTGCCCTAGGAAAAGATGGAGAATGATTCATCCACTGCCAGAGAGAAGGAGATGACGAAAGAGATGAGATGATTCATCCACTAGAGAGATGGAGAGCATCGGAGGAAAAAGATGGAGAATGATAATCCACTGCCATAGGAGAAAGATGGAGAATGATTCATCCACGTGCAATAGAGATAAGAAAGATGGAGAATGATTCATCCAATGCCATAGGAGAAAGATGGAGAAGATGATTCCACTGCCATAGGAAAAGATGGAGAATGATTCATCCACTGCGACATAGGAAAAAGATGGAGAATGATTCATCCACTGCCATAGGAGAAAGATGGAGAATGATTCATCCACTGCCATAGGAGAAGAGGGAGACTGTTCATCCACTGCCATAGGAGAAAGATGGAGAATGATATCCATGCCATAGGGAAGATGGAGAATGATTCATCCACTGCCATAGGAAAAGATGGAGAATGATTCATCCACTGCCATAGGAAAAGATGGAGAATGATTCATCCACTGCATAGGGAGGAAAAGATGGAGAATGATTCATCCATTGCCATAGGAGAAAGATGGAGAATGATTCATCCACTGCCATAGGAGAAAGATGGAAAATGATTCATCCACTGCCATAGGAGAAGATGGAGAATGATTCATCCACTGCCATAGGAGAAAGATGGAGAATGATTCATCCACTGCCATAGGAGAAAGATGGAGAATGATTCATCCACTGCCATAGGAGAAAGGCTGCACAGGTGCAGGAACATTTGTAGGGACACAGTGACATAGAGCCCATTGAGCTCCAATAGGGACACAGTGACATAGAGCCCATTGAGCTCCAATAGGGACACAGTGCACTACAGAAGGAGAGAGGGAGAGAGGCCTAGCAGCTTTCACTAGAGCCTTATTGTCATCAATTGCAACAATACATCAATGTGGCTTTTGACACAGAACCTAGGAGTGTTTTTGAGACTATTTACCATCAGGGACTGTTTGTTACTGGTGTTGGAGAAGTGTTGGCCAGGACCAGGATCTTATAATAGGAAAGAGAATGAGCGAATCCAATGACTGGACAGGTGTTCACATCATAATTCTATATTTATTAATATGTTAATGAATTTGTTTGTACAGGGGATATTTCTTAGTAAAATAGCAAGAGGATTGGGGTGATAACAAGGATTGTGATGAAGAAAAGGACTGGGGTGAAGACAAGAATTGGGGTTAGGGTTTGGCAATGAAGAGGATTGGGGTGTTGAAGAGGATTGGGGAAGAGAATTGGGGTGATGACAAAGATTGGGGCAATGAAGAGGATTGGGGAGATGAAGAGATGCAGTCATGGTTACCAACATGTGTAAATCACATAAATCATGCCATGTGTGCAATGAACAAGGTAGGTATACCAGGTACAAAAACAGATTTTTACTTTTCTCTATACAACTTCCCAGTTGGGTTCTCAACCTGCTAGATAGTAGACAAATCCCCTAAAAATGAAGAACCGCCCAATTACAGTTTTATGGTAATAAAATCTGCTGATCGGTGATGCTTTGAAGCACAAATGTTTCCCCTATGTAGTTTCTCCGTAAGTCCACATGGCCATTGTTAGCCGGTTGTAAATCTAATTTTAATGAGGTTTCTGCCAAATTCCTATAAACATCCCAAACTCCAACAGCTCTTTAGGAATTGAGGAATGTGGAGGCTCTTCCAAAATATTTACTGAAGTGTCAATGTTTACTAGTGATCGATGATCGGGTTTGGGCCACCTGTCTGCAGCTAATGAAATATGGTCCCTGGATTGGAAACACCTGGCCCACTATGCCTTTCTGGGACCTGTACTACCCAAAGCTGAAACCAATTATTGTACCACAGTCCCAATCACAATTCAGGAAACTTTTGGAAATCTAGAAAATTAACAAACTTTAAAAAATGTTTTGGAATGGAAGTTAAATGAGGAAAAATAGATTCTAAAAATTCTATTTAGAATCTTAAGTACCAGATTTAATTGTGCAAGTTAAACAGGAATCACATTGTATAACTATAACTGTATAAGTACCAATGGTCTAATTTTGCAGGTAATGAAGGTATCAGTCTGGGAATTTGAACCTGTGACCTTTTGGACTGTGTGTTTCTAAAACATGAGGTTTATCAGTTGAGCCACCACTGCAGATGCAAAGTAAGTTAAGTTCTCCTTCAAGGATAGAGCATGCTTATTCATTAATAAAGGGAAACCTTAGTATATTGTCCTTGAAGGAAAATGGTGCCCTATTGGCTTTAAAGCTGGAATGACCATAGATTAGGATAAACAGTTCGGTAAATTTACTCTCAATCTATTTTAGGGAGAAACAGAAATAGGATTGGCTTCCAGACAACAGCATAAATTTTTAACAAAGGGCAATTAAACCCCCGAAAAAAGACTCCCTGTCACATAATAGTAACCAGGGTAAGGACCTTACCTCTGACAGAAATTACCAATGGAAAGACATGTTCCTTGCAGGGAGTTCGGTTGTGGTGGGGTCAGGGCCAGTGCCGGTCTCATGAAGCTGAGTTTAACAAGATGGTGTTATATAATAACAGGGAGATTCAATAAATGTTCTTATGGTTAAAAATGCTGCTAGTTTTGCCCCAACCAATCAGATCTTATTTAACATTTGAAAGCTAACATCTGATTGGTAGGGGCACAATTAGCACCATTTTAATGATAATAACTTTGTGCTCCTCTTGCTTACAATGTGTCATGTGCGTATATAACAGGATATACAATGTGGCATTGTAGGTATATAGCAGGATATACAATGTGGAATGTGCGTATATAACAGGATATACAATGTGGCATTGTAGGTATATAGCAGGATATACAATGTGGGTATATAGCAGGATATACAATGTGGCATGTGGGTATATAACAGGATATACAATGTAGCATTGTAGGTATATAGCAGGATATACAATGTGGAATGTGCGTATATAACAGGATATACAATGTGGCATTGTAGGTATATAGCAGGATATACAATGTGGGTATATAACAGGATATACAATGTGGCATGTGGGTATATAACAGGATATACAATGTAGCATGTGTGTATATAGCAGGATATACAATGTTGCATGTGGGTTTATAGCAGGATATACAATGTGGCATGTGAGTATATAAAAGGATATACAATGTGGCATGTGGGTATATAACAGGATATACAACGTGGCATGTGGGTATATAACAGGACATACAATGTAGCATGTGGGTATATAGCAGGATATACAATGTGGAATGTGGGTATATAAAAAGGATATACAATGTGGTATGTGGGTATATAACAGGATATACAATGTAAGCATGTGGATATATAACATTATATACAATGTGGCATGTGGGTATATAACAGGATATACAATGTAGCATGTGGGTATATAACAGGATATACAATGTGGCATGTGGGTATATAACAGGATATACAATGTGGCATGTGGGTATATAACAGGATATACAATATGCATGTGGGTATATAACAGGATATACAATGTGTGCATTGGGTATATAGCAGGATATACAATTTTGGCATGTCGGTATATATCAGGAATATTACAATGTGGGCTAGTTCGAGTATCAAGAGCCGTAGTAAGCAGGATATACAATGATGGTTGTGGGTATATACAGGATATACAATGTGTGATGTGGGTATATAGCAGAATACAACTGTGGCAATGTGGGTAATAGCAAGATATACAGGGCATGTGTGTATATAGAGGATATACAATGTGCATGGAGTATAAAGCAGGAATACAATGTGGGTATTGGGTATATAGCAGGAATACAAGTGGCATTGGTATATAGCAGGAATATACAATGTGGCTGTGGGTATATAACAGGATAAAATGTGGAGTTGGGGTATATAGCAGGATAGACAATGGAACAATGGGGTAATAGCAGATTAAATGTGGCTGTGGGTAATACAGGATATACAATTGGCATGTAGTATATAGCAGGATATACAATGTGGTATGTGGTATATACAGGATATACAATGTGTTGTGGGTTATAGCAGGATATTACAATGGGGATTTGGGTATATAAAACTGGATATAACAATATGGCATGTGGGTTATAACAGGATATACAATGTGTATGTGGCTATATAAAAGTGATATACATGCTGGCATAAACAGGATATTACAATGTGGCATGTGGGTATTCAGCAGGATATTACAATGTGGATGGGGTAATATACAATGTGGCAATGTGGGTATATAACATGATATACAATGTGGTCATGTAGGTATTAAACAGGATATACATTTGGTGGGGTATATAACCAGGATATACATGTGGTTGTGGGTTGTAGACAGGATATACAATGCGCATGTGGTATATAACAGGTATACAATGGCATGGGTATATAACAGAGATATACAATGTGGCATAGCAGGATATATACAATGTGGCATGTGGGTAATAACAGGATATACAATGTATGGCATGTGGGTATATAAACAGGATAACAATGTGCATGTGGGTAATAACAGGATATACAATGTGGCATGTGGGTATATAACAGGAATTACAATGTGGGCATGTGGGTATAAACAGGATATACAATGTGGCATGTGGTATATAACGGATATAAATGTGGCAGTGGGTATATACGGATATACTGTGATGGGATATAACAGGATATACATTGTGGTATGTGGGTAATTACAGGATAACAATGGGCATACAAGGAATACAATGTGGCATGGGGGTATATAACAGGCATAAATGTGGCATGGAGGATATACAATGTGGCATGTGGGTATATACGGATATACAATGTGGCATAGCAGGATATACATGTGGCATGTGGGTATATAACAGGATATAAATGTGGCATAGCAGGATATCAATGTGCCATGTGGGTATAAAGGATATACAATTGGCTGCAGATTCAGTGGCATTGGGTATATAGCAGGATATACAATGTCGTATGTGGCTATAAACAGGATATACAATTTGTGGCATGGGTGGGTATAACAGGATATACAATGTGGCTGATGTGGGTATATAACAGGATATTACAATGTGGTATGGGTATATAACAGGATATACATGTGGTATGGATGTGGGTAATACAGGATATACAATGTGGCATACAGGATATACAATGTGGCATGGGGTATAACAGGATATAACAATGTGGCCATAGCAGTGTATTACAATGTGGCATGTGGGTATAATAACAGGATATACAATGTGGCATGTAGGTATAACAGGATATACAAGTGTGGTATGGGGTAATAACAGGATACTACATTGTGGTATTGGGTATTAACAGGATATACAATGTGGCATAGCAGGATATACAATGTGGCATGTGGGTATATAAAGGATATACAATGTGGCATCAGAATACAATGTGGCATGTGGGTATAACAGGATATACAAATGTGGCATAGCAGGATATCGACCAGGTGGCATGTGGGTATATAACAGGATATACAATGTGGCATGTGGGTATATAACCGGAATAACATGTGTATGTGGGTATATAAGATATCAGTGTCATGTGGGTTTTACAGAACTTAAGTTGGGGTAATATGGCTTATATGCATACATTGTGGTATGTGGGTATATAACAGGATATACAATGTGGCATAGCAGGATATCAATTGTGGCATGTGTGGTAGAGGTAAACAGGATTACAATGTGGCATAGCATGATATAACAATGTGGATGTGGGTATTAACGGATATACAATTGTGTATGTAGTAATATATGCGTTTTTAATGAACATCCCCTATAATTATGATAATGCAAGGGGTTTCTACCAATAAGACCATGGCCATTCCTTTACTCTGTCTACTCATGCTGATAAAGTAGGAAATTTGTTTCATGCTCAGCACAGAAGCCAAATTTCTAGCCCCGGATCAGCCTTTATGGCTATTAAAACACCACAATTCCAAACCCGAATGTCCTGTAATGCCGAAAGAAATGCAATTCCACAAGATGTGTCCTATCGTTAATTCAGCTCTGGAAAAAATGTTTGGAAGCCTCAGCTGCTCTATTAATGCTTTGTTGTCTTTTCAGCACAGATGATATTTTTATGAGCTTTCTTGGTGTGACCTTACCCCTGTACGTCAGGTCTAGGGGCAGCTGCCTGTACAGTGGGCAAGAGTCGCGCCTCGTGGCAGTTTAAAACACGGAGTATAGATGAAGTATTACGGTCAAGGTACGGTCGTAGGCAGGGTAAAATCCCTGTTAGTGGTGAGGACAAAGTCGAGAGGGGGCAAAGCGGACATGACAGTGAGACTGGGGATAGAAAAGGGGAGAGTCATGTGGACGTGAGGGGAAATGCGGGGGGAGAAGTAGAAAGAAGAGGCATGGACCGGAGGGGAGAAGTAGGGGGAGAAGTTAGGGAAAGGAGAAACCTTGGAGGGAGGAGGGGAAATGTAGGGGGAAGAACGTTGAAGGGGAATAGGCATTGAACTAAGGGGGAGATGTATGGGGAGAATGGAGAAGGAGAATAGCAGGGACGAGGGGAAATGAGGGGATAATGTAGAAGGAGAAGCTAGACATGGACTGGAGGGGAGAACTGGAGGAGAGAATTGGAGAAGGGTAGGAGGATAACCTGGGGAGGGCGAGGAATGAACGGGTTTAGAAGGAGAATAGTCAGGGGCCTGAGGTGAAAGGAGGGAGAAGTTTAGAAGGAAAGAGTAGTAAGTAGGGATGAGGGAAATGGAGGAGAAGAATGTAGAAGGGGAAGTAGTCATGGACTGAGGGAATGGAGGAGAGAAGAGAAGGGAATAAGGTCATGAATGAGGAGAAAGGTAGGAAGAAGTTAGAGAAGGGGAAGACGTCAGGGCGACTGAGGGGAAATGGCTGAAGAAGTTAGAAGAGGAAATAGTCAGTTGGAATGAGGAAAAGTGTAGGAGGAGAATTAGAAAGGGAAAAAACAGTTAGATGAGGGAAAGGGAAGAGGAGAAGGAAAGAAGGGAAGCGCATGAGAGGAGGGGAAAGGGAGGAGGAGAGGGAGACGGGAAAAAGCGGAGAGGAGGGGAAAGGCGGAGGCGAAGGGAGAAGGAGAAGCAGCCAGTGGAGGGGGGAAAGGGAGGAGGAGAAGGGAGAAGGGAAAGAGGCAGGGGACTGAGGGGAAGGTAGGAGGAGAAGGGGAGAGGGGAAGAGGCAGAGACGGAGGGGAAGGGGGAGGAGGAGAATGGAGGGAAGGGGAATAGTGCAGTGAATGAGGGGGAAATGGGAGGAGGAGAAAGTAGAAGGAGAAGGAGCAGGAGACGAAGGAGAAGGGAGGAGGAGAAATGGGAGAAGGAGAAGAGGCAGGAGACGGGGAAAGGGAGGAGGAGAAGGGAGAAGGGGAAAGAGGAGGGGAAGGAGGGGAAAGGTCGGAGGAGACGGTAGAAGGGGAAGAGG
The DNA here is from genome assembly GCA_019447015.1 of Hymenochirus boettgeri. Lineage (NCBI taxonomy): Eukaryota > Metazoa > Chordata > Amphibia > Anura > Pipidae > Hymenochirus > Hymenochirus boettgeri. The sequence continues at coordinate 17,658 of JAACNH010000907.1, read as the reverse complement.
CAGGAGACGGAGGGGGAAATGGCGGAGGAGAAGGGGAAGGGGAGGAGGCAGAGACGGAGGGGGACAAAGGGTAGGAGAGAAGGGAGAAGGGGAAGAGCCGGAGACGGAGGGAGAAAGGGAGGAGGAGAAGGAGAAGGGAAGAGGCAGGAGACTGAGTAGGGGAGGAGGAGGAGAAGGAGAGGGGAAGAGGCAGGGGAAGGAGGGAAGGAGGAGGAGAAGGGAGAAGGGAAAGACGCAGAGACGCTAAGGAGAAGGGAGGAGGAGAAGGGAGAAGGGGAAAGAGGCTGGGCGGAGGGGAAAGGGAGAGAGACGGGAGAAGGGGAAGAGGCAGGGGAGGAGGGGAAGGAGGAGAGAAGGGAGAAGGGTGAAGCGGCAGGGGAAAGGAGGGGAAAGGGAGGAGGAGAATGGGAGAAGGGAAAAGGCAGGAGACGGAGGGGAAAGGGAGAGGAGGAGAATGGGAGAAGGGGAAGAGGCAGGGAGCTGAGGGAAAGAGGAGGAGGAGAATGGTAGGAGAGGGAAAGAGGCATAGACGGGAGGGGAAATGTAGGAGGAGAAGGGAGAAGGGGAAGAGTCAGGGGGAGGGAGAGGGAAGGAGGAGGAGAAGTTAGAAGGGGGGAGAGAGGCAGGGGGACGCCCTGAGGAGGAAAGTGGAGGATGGAGAATGTAGAAGGGGGACGAGGTCATGGGACGGAGGGGAAAGGGCAGGAGGAGAGGATGAGGGAGAAGGGGGGGGGGGGATGGGAGTGGGATGGGAGGGGAGGGGGAGGGGAGGAGGCAGTGGGGAGGAGGGGGGGGGGGAGGGGGGAGGGGGGAGAGTCTAGGGGGGGGGTGGGGGAGGGGGGGAGGGGAGGGAGGAGGGGAGTGGGTAGGGAGGGGGAGGGGGGTAGAGGGAGAGGGGGGGGGGGGGGAGGGGGGGAGGGAGGGGGGAGACGGGGGGGGGGGGAGGGGGAGAGGTAGGGGGGAGAGGGGGGCGGGGGGAGGAGGGGGGAGATGGGGGGGGAGGGAGGGGATCGGCGGGGGAGGAGGATGGGGGGAGGGGAGCGAGGGAGGGAGGGGGGGGGTGGGGGTAGGAGAGGGAGGGGGGTGGGGGGAGAGGGAGGGGAGGAAGGGAGAGGGGTGAGAGAGGGGGAGGGGTGGGGATGGGAGGGAGTGATGAGGGGGGGAGGGGGAAGGGTGGGTGAGGGGGGTAGAGAGGAGGAGGGGAGGTGCGAGAGCGGAGAGGGGGAGAGTGAGGGAGTGAGGGGGGGGGGGGGAGGTGGCGGAGGGAGGGGGGAGGAGGAAGGAGGGGGGGGGAGGGAGGGAAGTGTGGGAGGGGTGAGTGGTTGAGGGGGGGGAGAGGGGGTGAGGGGAGGAGGGGAGGGGGAGTTGAGGGGGGGAGAGAGAGAGAGGGGAGGGGGAGGGGGGCGGGGGGGGGGGAGTGGGAGGGGAGGGAGAGGAGGGGAGGGGAGTGGCGAGAGGGGGAGGGATGAGAGTGTGAGGATGGAGAGGAGGGGGAGAAGGGAGAGAGGCGAGCGAGGGGCGGGGGAGCTGAGAGGAGAGAGGGGGGGAGGGGATGATTACGGGGAGAGGGGGAGGGGGGGGGGGGGAGGGGGGGAGGGGATGGGGGGGGCAGTGAAGGGGGAGAGGGGAGAGAGGGAGGAGAGAGAGGGGAGAGAGAGAGTGAGGGGAGGGGGAGGGAGGAGGAGAGCGGGGAGGTGGAGGTGGAGGGGGGGTGAGGGAGAGGGGAGGGAGGGAGGGAGGAGGGAGAGGGGTGGGGGAGAAGTGCAGGAGGAGAGGAGGGGTGAGGGGGATTGAGTGAGTAGAGGGCAGGGAGAGGGGAGAGAGAGAGAGAGGGTAGGGATGGAGGGGGGAGGGGTGGAGAGGTCAGGGATCGAGTGAGGAGGGGGGGGGGGGGGGGTGAGGGGGAGGGGTGGTTAGTAGTGTGATGGGGAGAGGGTTAGAGAGGGGAGATGGGGGGGGGTGGGGTGAGGTGGGGGGGAGGGTGGAGGGTGGAGGGGGGGGGGGAGGGGGAGGAGGAGGGTTGGGTTGGTGAGGGGGGGAGAGTGTAGAGGAGGAGAGGGAGGAGGGGAGGGGGGAGGGGGGAGTGGAGGGGAGGGAGGGGGGAGGGGAGGAGGGGATGGAGAGGGGAGGGGGAGGGCGGGGAGGGGTGGAGGGGGGGGTGGGGGGGGGTGGGGGGGGGAGGGGGAGGAGAGGAGGGGGAGAGGGAGGGAGGTGGTAGAGGTGGAGGGGGGAGGGGTGAGGGGGGGGGGGGGGAGGAGGAGGGAGGATAGGAGGAGAGGGGGGTAGGGTGAGGGATGGGGTGCGAGGGGGAGAGGGAGGAGGGAAGGAGTGTGGGGGGAGGGTGTGATGAGGGAGGAGGGGGAGGGGGGAGGGGGAGGGAGGGAGGGGGGAGAATAGGGGAGGTGGGGGGGGGAGGAGGGTGAGGAGGAGGGAGGGGGAGAGGGGGAGAGTGAGGGGAGAAGGGGGAGGGGGAGGGTAGGGGGTGAGGAGAGGGGGGGAGGGGAGGAGGGGGGAGGTGGGGGGCGAGGGGGGGAGGGAGGAGGGGGGAGTGGGGGGGGAGGTAGAAGGGAGGTGGGGGAGGGGGCTGGGGGAGTCGGTGGGGAGGAGGAAGATGGAGTTAGGGGGAGAGGGGAGGGAGGGGGAGGTGGATGAGGAGGAGGGGAGGGGGGAGGGGAGGGGAGGGGGGGGCGTGGAGGGAGAGAGGGGGGGAGCGATGGAGGGTGGAGAGGAGAGGAGTTGTATGGAGCTGGAGAGTTGGTTGTATTAGTGAGAGGAGAGTAGGTTATAGGGGGTGGGGGGGATATATGGTAGTAGAAGTTGGGGGTTGTATTTATGTATGGAGATGGGAGGGGTGTGGGATGGATGTGAGGGAGAGACGTGGGGGGAGAGGTGAGATATAGGTGAGTGTTGAGGAGGGGGGGGGGGGGTGGTGGGTAGGGAGGAGAGGGGAGGTTGTAGAGAGTGAGGAGTGAGTGAGGTGTGGAGTAGTTTGGGGATGGGGGGGATGGGGAGGTAGGGTGGTTATAGTAGAGTGGAGGGGGGGTGAGTGGATAGGGAGTGGGGGTGAGCGGGGGGGGGTGTGGAGGGGTTGGGTGGGAGAGGAGGGGGTATGGGGGAGTGGGGTGGAGTAGGCAGGGGAGGGGGAGAGCCGGAGGAGGAGAGGAGGGAAATGAGGAGGGTTGGGAGAGGGAGAGGGGGTGGAGTGGGGGGGGGGAGGGGGTGAGAGGTAGAGGAGGGGGGGAGGAGGGGGGGGCGGGGGGGAGGAGGGGTGGGAGGGGAGAGGGAAGGGAGTGAGGCGGGGGGAGAGTTGGAGGGAGGCGAGGGAGGGGCAGGGATGAGGGAGAGGAGGGAGCGGGGGAGGAGATGGGGGAGAGGGGGAGAGGCGAGGGAGGGAGGTGGGGTGTAGAGGGGAGAGGGTGAGGGGAGGGGGGGAGGCGGGGAGGAGGGAGAGGGGGGGGAGGGAGAGGGGGAGGGAGGGGGGGAGAGGAGGGGGGATGGGGAGGGGGGCGGGGGGTGGGGGGAGGAGGGGGGGGCGGGGGGGGAGCGGGGAGAGGGGGGGGGGAGGGGGAGGAGGGAGGGAGGGGCGGAGGAGGAGAGGGAGGGAGGAGGAGGGGGGGGGGAGTAAGGAGGGGGAGGGGGGGAGGAGAGGGAGAGAGGGGGTGGGGGGGGAAGGGTGGAGGGGGTGGGGGAGGTGAGAAGAGGGAGGTGGGGAGGAGAGAGGGGGGGGGAGGAGCGGGGAGAGGCGGGGGAGAGGGGAGGAGGGGGGTGAGTGGTGGGGGGGGAGAGGAGGTGAGGGGGAGGAGGAGAGGAGGGTGGGAGGGAGGAGAGGGGGAGAGGGGGTGAGGAGGGGAGAGGGGAGGGGGTAGGGGGGGAGAGGGGAGGGGGAGGAGGAGGAGATAGGGTGGGATGGAGGGGAGGAGGGTGGTGAGGGTGGGAGGGATGAGGGGGGAGAGGAGATGGGGAGGGTAGGGGGGGGGGTGGGGAGGGGGGGGTGGGAGAGAGGCAGAGGGAGGTGGGGAGGGAGGAGGGCAGAGGAGGGAGTTGAGAGTGTGGGAGTGAGGAGGGAGGGGGGGTGGAGGGGGGAGAGGCGTGGTGGAGGGAGAGGGGCCCCGGAGGGGGGAGGATGGGGAGGGAGATAGGAGTGGGAGGGTATTTTGGTTTTTTTTATGGGATATATTTTTTATTTTTATTATCTTTATTATTATTCTTTTTTTTATATTTTTATATTGTTATTAGTTTTTATTTTTGCTATTTTATTTATGATTAATTTTTATATCGTTTGTATGTTATTATGTGTTTATGTTTTATGTGTATGTTATATATATTTATTTATGTATTTTTTATGTTTATTTTTTTGGTATTATGGTTTTAGGTTATTTAGATAAATTGTTCTGGATTATTATTTTATTTGTATATTTTATTTAGTTGTATTATATATTGGTTTTTTATATTTTTTTTGATTGTTATATTATTTATTTTATTATTTTTTTATGTATATATTTTTTTTTTTCGGGGTTATTTTTTATTTATTTTTATTGTGTTTGTTATTTAATTTTTTTATTCATTTAATAGTTTATTTATTTTTATTATTATTATTTGTTATTTTTTTTGATAGTTTTTTATTTATTATGTTTTTTTATATTGTATTTATTATTCTATTTTTTATTAGATATATATTTTTTTTTTTTTATTTTATTGTTTTCTATTTTTATTTTTATGGTTTTTATTATTTTGTTTGTATTTTATGTATTATTTTTATAGTTTATATTGTTGTTTTTTATTATGTGATTTTTTATAGTTATTTAGTTTTTTATATTTATTTATTTTTAGGTTAGTTAGTTATTATTAGTTTAGGTTATTTTATATTTTATATTTTATTCGTATTAGATTTTATATTTATATATTTTTTTTTTATTCTATGTATTATAATTTATTTTTAGTATGGACTGAGGGAAATTATGTAGGATGGAATTTAGAAGGGGATGGCATAGGTCCTGGGACTGAGGGAAATGTAGGAGGAGAATTTAGAAGGGACTAATAGTCAGGGATGAGGGGAAATGTAGGATGAGAAATTTAGAAGGGGAATAGTCAGTGGACACTGAGAGGAAAATGTAGGAGGAGAATTTAGAAGCGGGAAGGGGAGCGTTAGTTGCGGGGGGGGGGAGTTGGGCCCTGCTAGTGCCGTTGGCTGGGGGAGGGGAGGAATGGGGGCGGGAGGGGGGGGGGGGAACCGGGAGGAGGAGGGAGGGCGGGAGGTGGGGGGAAGGGAGGCGGGGAGGGGGGGGAGTACGGGGAGGGGGGGGGAGGCTGGGGAAACGGGGATTTGTGCTGGGGGAGGGGGGAGGGGGGGATCTGCCTGGGGAAGTGGGCTGGTGGGGTTGCCGGGCGAGGGGGGGGGTGGAGGGGGGGGGGTGGGGCGTCGTCGCGGGTGGCTGGGGCGGGGGTCGGGGGGGGGGGGGGGGGGAAGGGGGGGAGGGGGTGGGGAACAGGGGGGAGGGGGGGTGGGGGAAGGGGGAGGAGGAGGGAGGGGGTGGGGAGGGGAGAGGAGGAGAGGGAGAGGGAGGGGAAGGGGGCGGGGGGAGGGCGGTGGGGGGAGGGGAGGGGGAGGAGGGGGGAGGAGGAGGGGGGAGAGGGGGAGGAGGGGAGGGGAGGAGAGGGAGAGACGGCGATAGTAGGGGAGGAGGGAGAGGGAGAGAGGGGGAGGAAGGGAGCGAGGGGATGGGAGGAGGAGGGGGGGAGGGAGGGAGGGGAGGAAGGGGAGAGAGGAGAGACTAAAAGAAAAAAAAATAAAAATAAAAAAAAAAAGAATAAAATAGTAAAAAAATAAAGACCAAATATAATGAAAAAAAAAAAAAAAAAAAAAAAACGAATAAAAAAATAAAAATAGAAAAAAATAAACTAAAAAATAGAAAAACGAAGAAAGTCAAAATCAATAAATAAATAAAATAAAGAATAAAAGAATTAAAAAAATAAATAAACAAATGAAAAAAAACAAGAAGAAAAAAAAATAAATAAAAATAGAAAATTAACGAAAAAACTAGGTAATTAGAATAAAAAAAAAAAAATACTAAATAAATGAAAATAGAATAAAATAAAGAATCCAGAAAATGAAAATAAAAAAAGAAAATAAATAAGAAAAAAATAAAAAATAGAAATAAATAAAAAAAATGAAAAAGAATGAATAATAAAAAACATAAAGAATAAAAAAAAAATAAAAAAAAATAAATAATAAAGAGAAAATTAATGACAATAAATATAAAAAAAATTAAAAAAAAAAAAAATTCAATGAAAAAAAAATAAATAAAAGAAAGAAAATATAAATAAAAAAGGAATAAAAAAAAAAAAATAGAAAATAGAAATTACAATAAAAAAAAATAAAAAAAATAAAGAAAAAAAAAAAAAAATAAAATGAAAAATAGAAATAAATAAATAAAAATAAAATAAAAAAAATAGAATAATGAAAACCATGCAAAATAGAAAAAGGAAATAAAAGAATAATAAAATAGTAAAAGAAGAGAAAAAAAAAAAATACATAAAAAAATAAAAAAAATAATTGAATAAAAATTAAAAAAAAAAAAGACGAAAATAGAAGATAGTCATTAAGAAAGAAAAAAAAAAAGAAAAATAATAAATGAAAATAAAAAAAAAGAAAATAGAAAGAATAGAAAAAAAACAAAAATAAAAAATAAAGAATAATAAAAAAAAATAAATAAATAGTGAAAGAATAGTCATTGAATAAATAAATAAAAAAATAAAATCAAAAAATAAAATAAATGAAAAGAATACAAATGAATAAAGAACTAAAAAATGATAACGAATAAAAGAAATAGTCAGTGGCTGAGGGGGGAAAAAAAAAAAAACAATTTTTTTTTTTTGGTTTTTAGGAGGAGAAGTTAGAGGGAAATAGTCATTGGAATGAGGGGAAATGTAGGAGGAGGAGGATTTAGAAGGGGAATAGTCATTGGAAATGAGGGGAAAGTAGGATGAGAATTTAGAAGGGGAATAGGCATTGGAACTGAGGGGGAAATGTAGGATGAGAATTTAAAGGGGAATAGTCATTGGCATGGAGGGGGAATGTGGAGGAGAATTGAAGGAAATAGTCATTGGAATGAGGTGAAATGTAGGAGGAGAATTTAGAAGGGGAATAGTCATTGGACTGAGGGGAAATGTGGATGAGAATTTCGAAGGGGATAGTCATTGGACTGAGGGAAATGTAGGATGAGAATTTAGAAGGGGTTTAGTCATTGGAATGAGGGGAATGTAGGAGGAGAATTTAGAAGGGAAATAGTCATTGGATGAGGGGAAAGGTAGGAGGAGAATTTAGAAGGAGAATAAGTCATTGGATGAGGGGAAAGTAGGAGGAGAATTTAGGAAGGGGAATAGTAATTAGAATGAGGGGAAATGTAGGAGGAGAAGTTAGAAGGAGGAAAATAGTCATTGAATGAGGGGAAATGTAGGAGGAGAATTTAGAAGGGGAATAGGTCATTAGACGAGGGGAATGTAGGAGGAGATTTATAAGGGGAATAGTCAGTGACTGAGGGGAAATGTAGGAGGAGAATTTAGAAGGGAAATACTCATGAGACTAAGGAGAATGTAGGAGGAGATATTAGACGGGAATAGGTAATTGGACTGAGGGGAATGTAGGAGGAGAATTAGAAGGGGAATAGTCATTGGATGAGGGGAATGTAGGAGAGAATTTAGAAGGGGGAATAGTAATGGAAGAGGGGAAATGTAGGAGGAGAATTAGAAGGGATAATATCATTAGACTGAGGGGAAATGTAGGAGGAGAATATAGAAGGGGAATAGTCTATTGGAATGAGGGACATGTAGGAGGAAGAATTTAGAAGGGGAATTAGTCATCCAGACTGAGGGGAAATGTAGGAGGAGAATTTAGAAGGGAAAAAAATCTTAGACTGAGGGGAAGGAAAGGTAGGAGGGAGAATTTAGAAGGAGATTAGTCATTGGAATGAGTGAAATGTAGGAGGAGAATTAGAAGGGGACAAATAGTCATTGGACTGGGGGGAATGTGTAGGAGGAGAATTTAGAAGGCGGGAATAGTCAATTAGGACGTGCGGGGAAATGTAGGAGGAGAATTTAGAAGGGGAAGAGTCATTGGAATGATGGGAAATGTAGGAGGAGAATTAGAAGGAGAATAGTCATTGATAAGGAGCATGTAGAGGAGCAATTAGAAGGAGAATAGTCATGGGATTGAGGGGAAATGTGGGAGGAGAATTTAGAAGGGGTTTAGTAATGGAATGAGGGAAAATGTAGGAGGAGAATTTAGAAAGGGGAAATAGTCATTAGATGAGGGAAATGTAGGAGGAGAATTTAGAAGGAAATAGTCATTGACTGAGGGGAAAGGAGAGGAGAATTTAGAAGGGACTAGTCATTGGATTGAAGGGGGAAATGTAGGAGGGGAATTTAGAAGGGTATTTATAGTCATTGGAATGAGGGGAAATGTAGGAGGAGAATTAGAAGGGAAATGTCATTAGAATGAGGGGAAATGTAGGAGGAGAATTAGAGAAGGGATAGTAATTAGACTGAGGGGAAATGTAGGAGGAGATTAGAAGGGGGAATAGAATTGGAATGAGGGGAACTGTAGGAGGAGAATTTAGAAGGGGAGGGAATAGTCTATAGACTGAGGGGAAATGTAGGGAGGAGGAATTTAGAAGGGGAATAGTCATTGTAATAAGGGGAAATGTAGGAGGAGAATTTAGAAGGAAATACTCATTAGACTAAGGAGAATGTCAGGAGGAGAATTGGAGAAGGGGAATAGTCATGGCGATGAGGGTAAATGTAGGAGGAGAATTTAGAGGGGAATAGTCATTAGACTGATGGGAAATGTAGGAGGGAATTTAGAAGGGGAATAGTCATTTGGACTGAAGGGGAAAAAGTTAGGAGGGAGATTTAGAGGAAGAATAGTCATTGACTGAGGGAAATGTAGGAGGAGAATTTAGAAGGGAAATAGTATTCGATGAGGGGAAAATGTAGGAGGTAGAATTTAGAAGGGGACTAGTTCATGGACTGAGGGGAAATGTAGGAGGAGAATTAGAAAGGGAATAGGCATTGAAATGAGGGGAACATGTAGGGAAGAGAGTGAAGGGAAATAACTCATTAGACTAAGGAGAATGTAGGAGGAGAATGTAGACGGGAATAGTCATTGACTGAGGGGAAGATGTAGAGGAGAATTTAGAAGGGAAATAGTCATTAGACTGAGGGGTAAGCAGGAGGAGAATTTAAAAGGGAATAGTAATTGACTGAGGGGGAAAGTAGGAGAGAATTTAGAAAGGGAATAGTCATTGGAATGAGGGGAAAATATAGGAGGAGATTTAGAAGAAGGGGAAATAGTCATTGACTGAGGGAAATGTAGGAGGGAGAATTTAGAAGGGGAGAATAGTCTTGGAAATGAGGGACTGTAGGAGGAGAATTTAGAAGGGAAATAGTATTAGATGAGGGGAAATGTAGGAGGAGAATTAGAAGGGGAATAGTTCATTGGGATCTGAGAGGAAATGTAGGAGGAATTTTAGTAGGGGAAGAGTAATTGGATGCGGGGGAAAGTCAGTAGTCTATTTCCCCTACCTTGCTAGGCAGTCCCAGAAGTTCTGCCTAGTGCACAATTCCATGGAGTTATCATGTGCTAGCTACCTAATTTAGCAGGTCACCATATTTTTGTGCGATAACAAGACGTTAAATGATCGATATCTTATACCAGATCAGAGCTTCTGTATTGTATACAGGAAGAGACAATCAACACTGGATATGCTAATTTACTTCTTAACTGGACAGCTCCTCCCCCTAAATTTTGAAAAAACGTTGAAAATTACGGGTGGATAGTATTAGGACAGAGAGGAATTTAACCCTGGTTCACCTTTATAGGTTTACTGCATATGCTGCTTTGCTCTGGAAAGGTTTACCTGCTCACGGGCCTTCTAAGTTGAGGATAAGTTTAGGACATAATTAAAGGGATTAGGACGCTGTCATCTTCATTTAAAAACTCATCAGTAGATTCATAACTTGGAATTAGACAGGTTCTCAATTTAGCAAATCAGAAACTAGCTGGAAATTGTCAAAGCGATTTTGTGTGGAAGTACAATCAGGAGCATTAGCAGGCTGAACATAAATATATGAAATCCAGAAAGCATACCTGCTTTAATAAGAAGACCTCTGACTTTAAAGGTCAGTAGCAGTCCGGAATGCCGAGAGTGTGGTTAGAGCGACCATACTCAATATATCAAGTCTGGATTGAATTAAGAAATCATCATTCTGGTATTTCTCTGGAGTTGGAAAACCTTATTCTATTTAAAGCCAAAAAAGAAGAAACATCAAGGTTAACCATTGTGTGTGTAGAGAGCGAGGAACCTATTTGAATGTCCTGTATTAGTCCTGGAATAGGCCATGAATCACTCCCTCTGTAGGAATTCATTAAAGAGGACAGACTTTGTAGTACAGTCCAAACAAATTCTGCTGTTCACCTTTACATTACTAATTGCTCTACCCTGCACAATGTAGCCTTAAACCCAACAATAACCCAACTACCAAATGTACAAATTAGCAAAGAAATGTTCATGCTGAAAAAAAAAAACCCCCAGGCCAAAGTTTTGGTTTTTTGAAACCTACAGACAGATGGTTTTTGGTTGTTTTATTTTACCGATGCTTTCCTTCTCTATTAGTTTCTGTATTCGCTTACATTACCTTTTGGTTCTGTTCCACGAATTATCCCCTGGTATGTTTCCAACCATCATTCCGCCAAATCATGTTCAACAGTCAAGGAGGAATTTGGCAGATGGGATGAATCATTGTGTGTACTTGTTTCTGGCGGCAACTGATTTGTTGTCTTATAGATTGGAGGTTCAATGGTATGAATATCAGGTCCGGGTCCTCCATATGTACAGGGGTTACCTTCTTAATCCTGACCTAAATTCAATGTCACACATGCTAAGTCCTGACACCACATCATTGCATTTGTTGTAAGGTATAGTGACAAATGTACCCTAAAGATGGACAATAGAAGAATGGCTAGTGAGGTTACTGGGTGGCGAGGGTTTCCTACTTTAAGGGGACACTGCCCCTGGTGCATGTGCTCCTGTACTACATCAACCAATTAAATAATATTAAATTACAGTTCACACCAGCCGGTGAAATGGATTTAAACTAGGTTATAGTTTTTTATAGTGATAATATAGCAGATGATTACTTGCCTGTATCTAACCACATATCTCTGTCTGTTTAATAGGGGGTGCAAACCCCGATCGATGTAATGATATCTGCCAGGTTTTACATTTTTCCTTCATTGAAAACTTGCATAGAAAGATGAGTATGGTAAAATCAGATCCATGGAGATTCAAAGATGCAAAATACAAACTACGAATTTGCCATTCCTTTAATGTGCAGTTTAGTCTTTGGCTGGGAGAGATAAAACATAATAAATGACCCCTGATTCACAATGTAAATCAAGGATTTCAGGGTTTTCAATAAAACTCTTTTGGTAAAATGTTGCGAATTTTGCCCAACCAATCAGATGTAGCTTTCAAATGTAAAATAATACTGATTGGGTGGGCAAAAATTCGCACCAGTTTAACGATAAATAAGACTTTAGGAATATCCCGGTATATGTTTAATGTCACTTTGAGATATTGTGTCCAATAGAACACCTGACCACCTGCGTGGTGGATTTAAGGAGTTTCCGCCCGCCCCTGGATAAAGCCACTTTGCTATGAGTAATGCTCTTGTAGCACGAAACGGTCAGGCTTTTTGGCCATGACCTCATGGTTTTTAATATGAATAAAAGACGGGATTTGATCTGGTTCACTTAGAAGATTTGTGGAATTATGAACAGTGTGCACGCAGCCCTTCATTTGTGATTGTATCAAATAGAATTCCTGCTTACATTTGTACCCAAGGGACAATGGAATTCATGGTGGAGTCATTTAGTTAAAGAAAACACAGCCAATCAATTGGAGCGAAGAAAGTGGTTTTTTTGTTCTTGTTGGATGTAGTGACAATTATATTTTAATTCATTGGGGTATTAATGAGAAGCACAATTGTGACCACACAGACAGGATGTGTGACTGTCCCCATGTCTCTCACTGCAGTATAGAATCTACCCTAGTAATAAGGTTTTACAGTTCTATTTGCCAGGCTGAGGAGCCAAGTGGTGCTGATGTAGCACAGCCCATAACAATGTATCAGTGGGGTGATTGATTGGTGTTTTCGGAAGTTTACATTGATGGACACAATTGCTGGTTAGAATTGTCCAGCCATTATGAGCTGTGTGATTACAACCACGTATCACTTCTACATGGTTAACCCAAAAAAAACAAAACCAATAGTTATACACTAAAGACTTGTGTCAACACAACATGCAATAAGACTGACTTTGTCAGCAGCACCACCTGATCTTTGTGGGATGTTGTAGGATGTTTGCCCCCATTGATCCACATGCCTACCTTCTCTAGAGGGTGGAGAGATACTTACCCAATGGTCCAACCTGCCTAATCTCTAGGACTATGACAGATACTTATCACCCTTGATCAAATATGCCTACGCCTCTAAGGCTATGGTAAATATTTGATCCATTGGTAATCCTGCCTCTCTAGGGCTATGGACGATATACTATCCAGTGGTCCAGTCAGCTACCTACCAAAGACTCTTGCATTATACCCACTAAGCCATTTTAAAATATATGACATTATACACTATATAACCATTAGACACTATATGCCATTATACCCACTATATATTAGACACGATACGAGGCAGTAGACACTAGATTCCTTATACCCATATAGACCATAACACTATATACCATGATACACTATATGATCATATACCACTATAGCCTATTATACACTAATATATTATACACTATATACCATTCATACACTAATACCATTTCAGACACTAATACCATTATACACTAATGCCATTTAACACTATATATTATTACACTAAGATGCATTATACACTATATTCCATTAGACACTAGGGCCAGTATCACTATAATCATTATTTACACTATATTCCCATTATACACTATAGTGACCATGATTACACTAGATACCATGAGACACTATATAAGCATGATACACTATATTCATGGATATCATAGATAGTATACACTATAGATCAGATACACTATATTCCCAATTATTACACTATATACCATTGACCACGATATGCCAGTATACACTATATGCATTATACATATATACATTATACACATATACCAGTATACACTCTATGCCCTGATATCAAACAGGATATACAATGTGGCATGTGGGTATATAACAGGATATACAATGTGGCATGTGGGTATATAACAGGATATACAATGTGGCATGTGGGTATATAACAGGATATACAATGTGGCATGTGAGCTAGGTACATGGATATACCAATGTGGTATGTGTTGTGGTATTATAGCAGGTAATATACAATGTGGCATGTGGGTATTACAGGGCATACATGTGGCCTGTGGTATATAACAGGATATACTGTGCCCTGTGGGTATTATCAGGATATCAAGCCTGGCATGTGGGTATATAGCACAGGCATAATCCACATGTGGCCAGTTGGGTTATACCATATACAACAATGTGGCATGTGCGTATCTCGTGAGGGGAAATGTAGGATGAGAATTTAGAAGGGGAATAGTCATTGGACTGAGAGGAAATGTAGGAGGAGAATTTAGAAGGGGAATAGTCATTGGACTGAGGGGAAATGTAGGAGGAGAATTTAGAAGGGGAATAGTCATTAGACTGAGGGGAAATGTAGGAGGAGAATTTAGAAGGGGAATAGTCATTGGAATAAGGGGAAATGTAGGAGGAGAATTTAGAAGGGAAATACTCATTAGACTAAGGAGAATGTAGGAGGAGAATTTAGAAGGGGAATAGTCATTGGACTGAGGGGAAATGTAGGAGGAGAATTTAGAAGGGAAATAGTCATTAGACTGAGGGGTAATGTAGGAGGAGAATTTAGAAAGGGAATAGTCATTGGACTGAGGGGAAATGTAGGAGGAGAATTTAGAAAGGGAATAGTCATTGGAATGAGGGGAAATATAGGAGGAGAATTTAGAAGGGAAATAGTCATTGGACTGAGGGGAAATGTAGGAGGAGAATTTAGAAGGGGAATAGTCATTGGAATGAGGGGAAATGTAGGAGGAGAATTTAGAAGGGGAATAGTCATTAGACTGAGGGGAAATGTAGGAGGAGAATTTAGAAGGGGAATAGTCATTGGACTGAGAGGAAATGTAGGAGAATTTAGTAGGGGAATAGTCATTGGACTGAGGGAAAGTCAGTACGTTATTTCCCCTACCTTGCTAGGCAGCTCCCAGAAGTTTCTGCCTAGTGCACATATTCCCATGGAGTTATCATGTGCTAGCTACCTAATTTAGCATGTCACCATATTTTTGTGCTATAACAAGACGTTAAATGATCGATATCTTCATACCAGATCAGAGCTTCTGTATTGTATACAGGAAGAGACATCAACACGGATATGCTAATTTACTTCTTAACTGACAGCTCCTCTCCCTAAATTTTGAAAACTTTGAAATCTACGGGTGGATAGATTTGGACAGAGAGGAATTTAACCCTGGTCACCTTTCAATAGGTTTACTGCATATGCTGCATTTGCTCTGTAAAGGTTCTACCTGCTCACGGGCCTTCTAAGTTTAGGATAAGTTTAGGACATAATTAAAGGGATTAGGACGCTGTAATCTTCATTTAAAAACTCATCAGTAGATTCATAACTTTGGATTATACAGGTTCTCAATTTAGCAAATCAGAAACTTAGCTGGGAAATGTCAAAGCGATTTTGTGTTGGAATTACAATCATGTAGCCATTAGCAGGGCTGAAATAAATATATTGAAATCCAGAAAGCATACCTGCTTTAATAAGAAGACCCTGACTTTTAAAGGTCAGTAGCAGTCCGGAATGACGTGAGATCTGGTTAGAGCGACATACTCAATAATATCATTCCTGGTATCTGAATTAAAGAAATAATCATTCTGGTATTTCTCTGTGAGTTTGGAAAACCTATTTAAAGCCAAAAAGAAGAAAAATATCAAGGTTAACCCTTGTGTGTGTAGAGAGCGAGGAATCCTATTTGAATTTCCTGTATTAGTCCTGTAATAGGGCCATGCAATCACTCCCTCTGTATGGAGATTCATTAAAGAGACAGCACTTTGTATTACAGTCCAAACACATTCCTGCTGTTCACCTTTACATTACTTGCTCTACCCTGCACAATTAGCCTTAAACCCACAATAACCCCAAACTACAAATGTACAAATTAGCAAAGAAAATGTTCATGCTGAAAACCAGTGTTACCTACAGAACAGATTGGTTGTTCTTGTTTATTTTACCTACTGCTATTCCTTTCTCTATTAGTTTCTGTATTTCGCTACATTACCTTTTGGTCTGTTTCCACTGAATTATCCACTCTTGGTCTGTTTCCAACCAATCATTCCAGCCAATCATGTTCAACAGTCAAGGATGATATTTTGGCAGATGGGATGAATCATTGTGTACTGTTTTCTGGCAGACAACTGATTTGTTGTCTTATAGATTGGAGGTTCAATGGTCAGGAATATCAGGTCCTGGTTCCTCCATATGTACCAGGGTTTACCTTCTTAATCCTGACCTAATATCAATGTCACACACTGCTAAGTCCTGCACCACATCCATTGCATGTTGAAGGTATAGTGACAAATGTCCCTAAAGATGGACAATATGAACTGAATGGCTAGTGAGGTTTACTGGTGGCTTAGGGTCCTACTTTAAGGGACACTGCCCCCTGGTGCATGTATCTCCTGTATCTACCTCAACCAATGTAAATAATATTCAATTACAGTCACCACCAGCCTGTGAAATGGATTAAACTAGGTTATAGTTTATAATATAGCAGATGATTACTTCCTGTATCTCACCACATATCTCTGTCTGTTTAATAGGGTGTGCAACCCATCGATCGATTTAATGATATCTGCCAGGTTTTTACATTTTCCTTCTAAATTGAAACTTGCATTAGAAAGATTGAGTATGGTAAATCAGATCCAATTGGAGATTCAAATATGCAAAATACAAACTACGAATTTGCCATTCCTTTAATGTGCATTTTAGTCTTTGGCTGGGAAGAGATAAAACATAATAAATGACCCATGATTCACAATGTAAAATCAATGGATTTCAGGGTTATTCAATAAAACTTCTTTTTGTTAAAAATGTTGCGAATTTTGCCCAACCAATCAGATGTTAGCTTTCAAATGTTAAATAATATCTGATTGGTTGGGGCAAAATTAGCACCATTTTTAACGATAAGACCTTTTATTGAATCTCCCTGTTTATGTTTAAATGTCACTTTGAGATTATTTTGTCCAATAGAATCTCCTGTTACATTTGTAACCCAGGGACAGATGGAATTCAGTTGGAATTAGCTAAAGACAACACAGCCAATCAATTGGTAGAAGAAAGTGGTTTTTTTTGTTTCTTTGTTTGTATTGTATGTGACACTTATATTTTAATTCATTGGGTTATTAATGAGAAGCAATGGTGACCAACACAGAAGGATGTGTGACTGTCCCCAGGTCTCTCACTGCAGTATAGATCTACCCTATTAATCAGGTTTACAGTTCTATTTGCCAGGCTGAGGAGCCAATTGGTGCTGTGTAGCACAGCCCATAACAATTTATCAGTTTGGTGATTGGTGTTTGGAAGTTTACATTGATGACACAATTGCTGGTTAGAATTGTCCAGCCAGTTATGAGCTGTGCTGATTACAACCACGTATCACTTCTACATGGTTACCAACCCAGTATAGTTTATCACTAAAAGACTTGTGGTCAACACAACATGCAATAAGACTTGACTTGTAGCAGCACCACCTGATCTTTGTGTGATGTTGTAGGATGTTTGCCCATTGATCCACCTGCCTACCTTTCTAGAAGTGTGGAGAGATACTTACCCAATGGTCCAACCTGCCTACATCTCTAGGACTATGGACAGATACTTACACCTTGCTCCATACTGCCTACCTCTCTAAGGCTATGGATAAATATTTATCCATTGGTCTATCCTGCCTCTCTAGGGCTATGGAGATATACTTATCCATTGGTCCAGTCAGCCTACCTCCCAAGACTATGCCATTATACACTATATACCATTATACACTATATGCCATTATACACTATATGCCATTATACACTATATGCCATTATACACTATATATCATTATACACTATATTCCATTATACACTATATACCATTATACACTATATATCATTATACACTATATATCATTATACACTATATATCATTATACACTATATGCCATTATACACTATATGCCATTATACACTATATACCATTATACACTATATGCCATTATACACTATATATTATACACTATATATCATTATACACTATATTCCATTATACACTATATACCATTATACACTATATACCATTATACACTATATATCATTATACACTATATGCCATTATACACTATATATTATACACTATATACCATTATACACTATATACCATTATACACTATATACCATTATACACTATATGCCATTATACACTATATATTATACACTATATATCATTATACACTATATTCCATTATACACTATATGCCATTATACACTATAT